>VDFB02101742.1:0-14882 GCA_007258455.2 Sequoia sempervirens
GCAAAATGTGCCCAAAAGCATGCATGTGAAGACGAAAACAGGGGAGGTGAAAGGTCACAAAGGACGTGGTAATATGTTTCATCCACCAGCTATGCCCAAATGCGCCCAAGAAGGAGATAAGTCAAAGGAGTCAAAGAAATTCGTCCTCCTCACCCCCCTAAATGCGCCCAAAACAAGCCATGTCAAGACAAAAAATGGAAGTTGAAGAGTCATCCTCTTGCCTAGCTCAAATGCGCCCAAGTTGAGGTGGTAAAAGTGAATGGAAGGTGGTAAATGGGGTAAAAGATGCTTCAAGGCGTGGTCAATACAAGGGTAAATGCTAGGCGTGATTTTGAATTTCCTCTTCAAGTCTCAAATGCGCCCAAGGTGGTAAGTGTTAGGGAATTTTTCTAAGGCGTGTGAAGTATGAAAACAAAATGTTAGGCGTGGTGAAGTTAAGTGTCCCTCTTCAAGTGCTAAGTGATACGCGCCTAAGGTAAAAGTGTTATAAGGTGTTAGGGAATTTTTCTAAGACGTGTGAAGTGGTGAAAATAAAATGCTAAGGCGTGATTTTAAATTCTTCCAAGTATGCTATGCGCCTAGAGTGTGAAGTGAGATATAAGATGACGTGACGAAAGTTGCTAGGCGCTGGAGCTTCAAATGAAAAATATTTTCCTAGTGTGAAATAAAATGTGAAGTGAAACAAATGGCTAGGCATTGAAATTTTCAAAATGATAAATTTTTTTTCTAAGGCATTGAAGATGTTAGAGGATAAAATGTGCTAAGCGCCCTCATGGGGATTTTTTGAGTAAAGTTGGAGATTTTCTCATAGGCGAGGATGAGCAAGATTGAATAAAAATTTCCAAGGCGAAATTTTTTTTTTCTAAGGCAAAATGATTTAAAATTTTCTCTAAGGCAAAGTATTTTCTCCCTTAGAAAATACGCCTTGAGCTCAAGATGTTGAATTCTAAGAAACAAATTTTTATTGGTGAAGTCGGAGATGATATCATGAAAAAATTTCTCAAGTCAAGCAAACAGCGAGTTCAAGAGATAACGAATTTGAAGTGAAGGAGTAATATTTTTTTTTCTAAGGTTCAAAATTTAAAAATTAAATGAACCCGTTCGTTGGGTACCCATGGATTCGAAGCGTTCTGGAGAAAATTCTTTTCTGGGTACTGAACATTTGTGATGATAAATGGATTTCCATGTCTTCCGCACTTCGCCAACACTTTTTGGGTGAAGAATTTAATCGGCACTTGAGTTATGAATTTTCCTAAGGGAAAATTTAAAATTTTCTAAGGCAAATTTGAATAAAATGGTTTTTGAAAGGAAAATGCTTCGACGATAAATTTAAAGTCAATTGCCTAGGTGATTTTGATTGAATTCTTCGGTAATGAATTTTCCAGAGCTGAGGAGGAGTTAAATTCGAATTCAAGTGACAGAGCTCCGGCTAGTGGAGTAAAAAGATGAATTTAAATCAAATTTTTTTCGAAAGTAAATTCAAAGATGCCAATCAAAGTTGAACTTCTAGAAGGTTGAGATTCTCGGACAAGTGTCAGAAATACCAGAGAGGGAAATTCGAATTTTTGAAGTGGAGTAGTGGAAATTAAATGCACTGCCTATACTTAGCTCCTTCTAGAATTCGACTTTTGCTATAAGATTGAGAAGTTTCTCACTTCTTTTTCACAGCTGAGAGGAATTCGATTTGCTCTGAGTCCAGTGTTGAGTTTGCAAGTGTTGAAGAAGTTCGAATTTTCTTTTGAAGCTGAAGATTGAGTTGCTGAGTGCAAGGCGTTGGAAATTGTTGAAGGCTGGATTGAAGAAGTTCGAAATTTTGAAGTGTTGCTGAGAAGGTGCGCACTTGCTGATTGTTGGAGCTTGACTTGTTGCTGAGAGTTGAAATTGCCAGTGCTAAGAAGGACGCCTTGAAGCAAGGAATTGTTGAGAGTTTAAAGAGTGCAAAGTTGTTGAACCTTGTGAAGTGCGCACTTGCTAGTGCAAAGTACAAATTTATCAAAGTTGCTGATTGAAGTTGCTGAAAGTAGTGAAGTCATTGAAGCTTGCTTGGAAATTCATTTCTAAGTGATTGAAGTTCGAATTTATTAGAGAAGAAGCTGAGGTTTGCAAATAAGAAAAATTATTGCAGCTTCTCAAGTTCTTGAAATCGACTACAGCCCCTACACAATGTCTTATTTATTTTATAGATTAATTTGCTGATGAATGTTTATTGTCCTGCAGATGGCTGAGGCAAAGGCGATTGGCAAGGATAACAATGGTACATCCAGACAGGCTGTGATCAAGAAGCTGAGCAAAACATTCATGCCAGAGTCAAAGTTCATTTCGAAGTTGGGCAAGCTGACTGACACCAACTTGGGTTCCGTCAACCTTGAGGCCTTCAAAAACAGAATGTTGGGGATTGGAAGTCATTGACCTTCGACTACTTCGCACAACATTGTTCGAAGCGGATTATATGCAGCTGCTGGTTTCCCACCAGCCATTCAGTGTTCGGAGCTGATGATGGAGTGCGCCAATTACTATGAGAAGGATCACAGATCAATCATGTCACCAGATGGCCAAGTGCTAGCTAATCTTACTCCTGCAGCCATTGGTGAAGCTTTCGGGATCTCGGTGCACAGGAACATGGTTTACAAATCCAGAGAGCGAGCTGAGCGAATGTATGCTTCTGCATTCGAGCGATGCATGGAGACAATCAACACCCACTGGATGAGTAATCCTAAGCCTTCTCGTACGAAGCTGCCGAAACAAATTATTGCAGATGACTTGAAGCAGGAGTACTGTGACCTCATTATGATGCTGAGCAGAGTTGGTGGTTGCCCACAGTCCTTTATTTTCAAGCCATGGATGTTTTACTACATCAACCTCGTGCTGGAAGGGAAAGATTACGTCAACTGGGCTGTGATGATCAGTGACAATTTGCAGCAGCTCCTGAGCCGAGAAGAGACGAAGACGTTTTATATGAGCTCTTACATCATCTACATGCTGGCTCGTATGACGAAGTACAGGGGGATCTCTTACAAGGAACCTGTGGTTGTGGCTCTCACCAGTTTAGAATCCATGAGGCTTGTCCGCAGTTACATTTGGCGAGCACTACCCATTACAAGCGTGTCAATGACGCCTTCACCATGCACATCACGAGATTGCTTCAGGAGCGGATGCATCATAGAATCTCGAGAGAGGCCCAAGAATTGATTGAAAGGTATGGGTGCTGGTTTATACAGTTTCCGAAATTTTCTTACATAAGGCTGCAAGGTTTTTCATCGTATCCTTATAGGCTGCCTATGTACCCAACAGATAGAATTTTAATGCTAGAGATATCTAGGCAATTGGTTGCCTACGATAAAATTCAGAAGAAAAAGAAGAAGGGAGGAATTGAATTCCCAATTGTCATGGGCAACTCAGATGAGGTGTGTCCTTCAATACAGGCAGCTAGAGAGGCTGAGAGTGAGCTTCAATTTTATCACTTTTCCTACCACACTAGCCGACAGCACTATGATCCACACAATAACATCAAATGGGTACTGTCAGAGGAGTTTAAGCACAAAGCAAATATTGAGGATTATTGGGCTGATGCATCAGATGAGATTGAAGTCAGGAAAAGGATGTTCTCTCGGTTGCCGATTACTTTGATCAGGGAGTGCAAAGTTGTTTCGGTTCTAGACCAGGTGAATGAGGATATGGACGTTGTCCATCTTGATTATGCAGCAGTGAGAGATACTCCGCTTCCGCTCCCAGATTGGTCAGAACCAGAGGTTGCTGACTTGGACACACTTTCTATTCGGTCTGGTTGGGGCTTCGTTTCTTAATTTATGCATCTTGAGAGTGTGAAAGACCACTTTAAAGTGTAGGTCTGAGTTTGTGGCTTCGTGGGAGCCATATTTTGTTGATTGCAAGTGTTTGAAGACATCTACCGGAAGGGAAGTTGCTGTTAAAGTCTTCATTCGTCATCTTGAAGGTGTTACTACGAATTTATGAACATTTTGGGAGCTGATTATGCACCTACAGCCAGCCACTTTGAAGTAAGGGTTTCAACTTCTTCCAATAAGAAAAGCCTTCTCTTAGTTGCTGCTATCTTGTCTAAAGGAAACCCTTGGTATGGAAACATTTTTCATGCTTTGGCGGAGAAAGTTGTAGAAATATAAGTACATGTGTTATGGTGGCGAGATGCTGTGGCAAGCCTTGTTCCTGATGCATTTTGGCTACAAGTTTGTCATTAGTTGTAAATGGTGTCTCTTTTCGAAATGTATGGAAGTTATGCAATGTAAGCACTCTATCATGTAATGAAGAAGCCTTTAGCAATCTTATTGAGTCTCTTCTCAGTTTATTTTTAAAGTTTAGTTTAATTTGAGTTCTTATATGCATATGGTTGTAAGGAAATTATTGAATCATTGGCATAAAACCACAAAAAACAAGAAACATCAAATTACACACCAAAACATCAGACCTTTAAACGAGCAAAAATCAAATCAGCAGTGAGCACGGTACATCACAGTGGTATCAGAGCCTTGATCCTGCCATCCTGGAGGGTCAAAATTTCTCATGAGAGGTCATACTAGGTACTACACTCGTAGGAGGGCAGAGCAAGCAGACAATTGGCAAGAGGATAACCTGTTTGACGATACGCCAGTAGAAGAAATGGGTGACAGGGAAGAAGAGGGGCCACCAAGAAACGAAAGAAGAAATGAGGAAAACAATGAAGATAGAGAAATAAGAGAAACTTTCAGAGATTTACGAACTGGACAGCGAGAGGTAGCTGGGATATTACAGCAGCTTACAAATGCTCTACAACAGATGAATTTTCCTAGGAGGCAGCCACAAGATCAAGATGATGACAGGAGTGTAGCAGGGTCTCGGAGGGCACCCAGGGCACCCTCGCGTACAGCTAATAGGCCCTCTCGTCCTACCTTTTTGAGAGCTAAATCAGAAGACGGTAACGCAGAAGAAGAAAGAGAGGAAATGTTTGCAGATACACTCATGGCCGCTAATGATGAATGGGAATTATTGGCACCTCAAGTGAAAGAACGTCTAAGCTTTGACAGATTCTTGAGTCAAAGAAGAGAGTATTACCGTGACAGACCGACCCGGAGACTAAGAGGACAAAACAGAGATCAACACAACGATCTCAAGCATGCCACCAACAAACTCACGTTACCCACATTTGATGGCAGTGGGACGGTTACAGCACAGTCTTGGGTCCACAAGTTGGATACCTTCTTGAACCTTCGGCCTATGGCAGAAGCAGATGCAATTAAGTATGCAACACTGCATCTAGAGGGAGCAGCCCATGATTGGTGGTACCACGGGTTGGTGACCCTACAGCATGATCGAATTACGTCCTATCAGGAATTTATTGACCGATTGATTGAACGCTTTGACAGAAAAGATCCAAAGACATACTTTAGAGATCTAGCTAGACTCAAGCAGGTTGGGAGTCTGGAGGGATATATGGGTGATTTCCAAAGGTTGTCGGTTATGGTTCCCAACATATCCGAGAGGAGGTTGGTAGTGCTATTCATCGAAGGACTCTTGGAACCATTGAGAGGTTGGATCAAAGCTTTTGATCCCCCTACCCTACAGGAGGCTATGAGGAAAGCGAGGAGCATGGAACTCACAACCCCACAAAACAAGTCGTCGTCTAAAGCATCCTCTTCATACAAGGATGGAAAATCATTCCCTAAGAAGAATGAGAAAGCAGATACTAAAGGTAAATCATCAGTTCCATTTGATAAAGAAACTATCAATGACTTGCGCCGTAAAAAGTTGTGTTTCTATTGTAAAGGACCATATGATGCAAACCACGACTGTCCTTTGAGGCCTAAGGGGAAGGCTAACCGAATAATGTGGGCTTACTATGAGGATTCTGAATCAGATAAATCGGACCAGCACAGTGAGCAGGGGGAGTCTGGGGAGAAAAATCTGAGAATGAGGGTGAAAACTGTACCGAAACAGAGGAGGAAGTAAAGCTTCAAGAAGCGCGCCTCACAAGCATACAGCGAGAGGGCTCTTTCTGAATGCGAGGGGTCTTAGCTGGGAAAAAGATTATCACCCTATTAGATACAGGCGCCACGCATAACTTCATTGATGCAAGGCTGGTTGAAAGGCGTGGAATTCAAACGGAAGAATTTGATGGCATAAGAGTGAAGGTCGCTGATGGCTACACTCTTAATTGTGACAGAATGATTCCAAATCTTCCCATGCGACTGAACAACTACAACTTTAAGGCAGATTTCTACGTGGTGAACATGGGAGATACTGACATGGTCCTAGGGATGAAATGGCTACACGACATTGGAGAGTTTACCCTTAACCTTCGGGATATGGAGATGAGATTTAGGGTGGACGGAAGGAATCATGTGCTGAAAGCCATCCGAGATATCAATTTCAGAACAATATCTATCAGTAGAATGGAGAGACTCATGCGGCATGACATGATCGAATGGGCAGCTGAGTGTATGTCAATGCCATCTCAAGAGGAGCAGCAAACCCCAGTTTATCACCCAGACATACAGGAGTTAAGGATCAAACACGCTAAGGTGTTCAGCGAGATTCCACCTGGTAGACCGCCAGATCGTGGCATTGAGCACATCATCGAGTTGGAGGAGGGCGCTAAGCCAGTGATTGTCACTCCTTACAGGCATCCCAAGCGGCTTAAGGATGAAATAGAAAAGACTATTAAGGAGCTGCTCGCTATGGGACATATCAGGCCCAGTAAATCACCATTTGCCTCATCCGTGGTCCTAGTAAAGAAAAAGGATGGTACCTTGCGCATGTGCATTGATTACAGGCTGCTGAATAAAAGAACCATCAAAAATAGGTATCCCATTCCCCGAATTGATGAGCTGATAGACGAGCTGCATGGTGCACGTTATTTCACAAAAATAGACTTGAGGTCGGGGTATCATCAGATTCGTGTGCAGGAACAGGACATTGAAAAGACAGCTTTCCGTTGCCATTGTGGGCACTTTGAGTTTATGGTTATGCCGTTTGGGCTAACCAATGCACCTGCTACGTTCCAGTCCACTATGAATAGGATCTTCCAGTCACAACTGAGGAAGTTCATACTTGTTTTCTTTGATGACATCTTAGTATACAGCAAGACTTGGGCTGAGCATATCGCACATCTAGATATAGTACTGGGCATTTTGGCCAGCGAGTCTTTGTATGCAAAGGAATCAAAATGTGACCTGGGAATGACTGAACTGCTGTATTTGGGCCACATTATCAGCACAAAGGGTGTGTGCATGGATCCAGACAAGGTCAAGGCTATTGTAGAATGGCCAACGCCTGAGAATCTTACCCATCTTCGAGGATTTTTGGGTTTATGTGGCTTCTACCGCCGATTTGTCAGTGGCTATTCACGTCATGCAGCACCACTTACGGACCTAACAAAGAAAGGGGCATTTATTTGGACTCCTGAGGCGCAGGAGTGTTTTGAGAATTTTAAGCAGTTGATGACCTCTTGTCCTGTCTTGGCCTTACCAGACTTCACTAAACCCTTCGAGCTACAGTGTGATGCCTCGGGTGAAGGGATTGGCGCAGTTCTCATGCAGGACAAGCATCCAATAGCTTTTGAGAGCCGGAAATTAAGAGGGCCAGAGAGGGGCTACAGTATTTATGACAAGGAAATGTTGGCCATCATGCATGCATTGGCCAAATTCAGGCAGTACCTGGTAGGCAGCAAATTTTGCGTTAAGACCGATCATAATAGCTTGAAGCATTTCCTCGGACAGCGAGATCTTAATGATTGTCAGCAGAAGTGGGTCAATAAGTTGCAATCATATGACTTTGACATCGTTTATGTCAAAGGGACTCAGAACATTGTGGTTGATGCCTTGTCACGTCGTCCGCACATAAACTCTATGGTCGAGATTGCAGAGAATTGGAAGCACCTAATTTATGTAGAATATGCCAAAGACTCATGGGCTTCCGGCATCGTTGAGGGTTCAGTACAGGACAGCAGATATTCAGTTGTAAATGACCTCATCATTTACAAAGGTAGGATCTTCTTGACCCCAGGATCAGAAATGAAGAACACAATATTAAGGGCCTTTCATGATGTGCCTATGGCCGGACATCCTGGATATTTCAAAACTTATAAGCAGGTCCGGGAACATTTCACTTGGAAAGGACTCAAGTCGGATGTCCTTAAATATGTTAGAGAGTGTCCGATTTGTCAGCAAAACAAACAGGAACACAACTATCCAGCTGGGTTACTTCAACCACTTCCTATTCCAGAGAAGAAGTGGGAATGCTTATCGATGGATTTCATTACAGGCTTGCCGAAAGCCCAAGGAAGAGATTGTATTTATGTAGTTGTTGATCGCCTCACCAAGTATGCTCACTTTTTCCCGATAGCAGCTACATATTCAGCTACACAGGTTGCTGAGCTGTTTTTCCGTGAAGTATTCATATTGCATGGGCTACCTCGAAGCATTGTCAGTGACCGAGACAGTCGGTTTTTGAGTCATTTCTGGCAGGAACTATTCAGACTCAGTGGGACCGAGCTTACTCCGAGTACTAGCTACCATCCGCAGACGGACGGTCAGACGGAAATTGTGAATAAATGGGTGGAAGGATATCTTCGAAACTATATAGCAGGACAGCAAAAGGGGTGGGTGAAGTGGATTCATCTTTGTGAGTATTGCTATAATACCACCCACCACATGTCGATTCAAATGTCCCCATTCATGGCATTGTACGGGTACGAGGCACCGAACTTCCTGGACCTACTGTTGAGTGACAGCAGGGTGCCCAGTGCTAGGAATCTTCTACAAGAGAACAAGGATATTATGAAAGATCTTCGTGAGAACATTCAGAAGGCACAGAATCAGCAAAAACAATACGCGGACCAGAGGAGAGTGGAGCGAACTTTTGAAGTTGGGGACATGGTGTATTTGATGCTGCAGCCCTATCGCCAGTCTACTCTCAAGAAGAGTGGTGTAGAGAAATTGAAGCCCCGGTACTATGGACCCTTTAGAATCATCAGGTGGGTTGGCGAAGTGGCCTATGAGTTGGAACTACTGGCAGAAAGCAAGGTGCACAATGTATTCCATGTATCGCGCCTCAAGAAGGCGTTAGGACATCGTGTGGTTCCATCGACAGCTCTACCACCCCTAGATGACGAGGGGAAATTGATTCTGGTGCCCGAAGCCATCTTGGATGTCCATGAGAGACAATTACGGAGACGGGTCATCAGGGAATATCTGATTAAATGGAAGGACTTGCCAATTGAGGACGCAACGTGGGAGAGCGAGGACATCCTTCAGCATCCAGAGTTGAGATTGCTTGGGGACAAGCAATTTCAGGGAGGGCGGACTGTAATGTCCCCTTCTAATTGATCCTCCGTGAATCAGTGGTTTAGCCTATTACATCGACCCTCGTAGGCTAAGGGTTCTGGTTAGAGGGTCACCTGTCCAGGCACCTGGTCGGAAATTTGTTTATTTGGTATCTGGAGTTTGGTGACATGGTGGAATTGCGCGTTTGGCGTGTTACGGGAGCTCGAAATATTGATCTTCTTCATCGTTTCACCTTTCCAGACTTTGGGGGCCATGTGCCTATTAGTTCTTGGGGTTGAATTCTATTTTGCTGTTACTATTCATCTCTAAAGTGGAAAAAGTAACAACTTAAGTGAATAGTAACTTTTTATGAATAGTGTTTTTCAAGTTAAAATTATAAAAGGAGCTTGAGAAGTTCGAACTTCTTCATGCATGAGTTATTTGTCTTGTTTGAAGCTTGAAGTGTGGAGAGTGTGGAAGGAGAAAACTAGGGTTTCTACTTTCAGCAGTGGGGAGGCCTGGTTGGGGCTTCGTTTCTTCGAATTTATGCATCTTGAGAGTGTGAAAGACCACTTTAAAGTGCAGGTCTGAGTTTTGCTTGATTCGTGGGAGCCATATTTTGTTGATTCCAAGTGTTAGAAGTCATCCATGTGAAGGGAGATTGCTGCTGGAGGTTCCTTTTGCATTTTGGAGGACGTGGCTCGTGTTTTTTAGTGTTTGTTGAAGCTGATCATTCATCTACAGCCAGCCGCTTGAAGTAAGGGTTTCAACTTCTTCCAATAAGAAAAACGCCTTCTCTTAGTTGCTGCTATCTTGTCTAAAGGGGGCGCCCTTGGTATTGGAAACATTTTCTTCAATCATTTGGCGGGAGAAAGTTGTAAGTAAATTTTTATGTGTATTATGGTGGCCGCGGGTACTGTAGCAAGCACTGTTCACAGTGCATTTTGGCTGCAAGTTTGTCATTAGTTGTAAATGGTGTCTCTTTTCGAAATGTATGGAAGTTATGCAATGTAAGCACTCTATCATGTAATGAAAGAAGCCTTTAGCAATCTTATTGAGTCTCTTCTCAGTTTATTTTTGAAGTTTAGTTTAATTTGAGTTCTTATATGCATATGGTTGTAAGGAAATTATTGAATCATTGGCATAAAACCACAAAAAAACACAAAAAACAAGAAATATCAGATTACACACCAAAACATCAGACCTTTAAACGAGCAAAAATCAAATCAGCAGTGAGCACGGTACATCACATTGATCAAGTTCCTGATGAAAAACATTTTGCTTCAGCACGAGTTGGATGAAATATCGAGTGAAGTCAGCCAAGCAAAATACAAAGGAGAAAATGGAGTTGGAAATTTGGCTAAGGCATGGAGGATCGTGAAGCATTTGAGGATGAAGTTGGCTAAGAAAAAATGATGAACCCTTGGAAGTCAGAACGTGAAAATCCTAGTAAGTTGAATTTATATTATGAAGCGTTCTAATACCCTTCTCCTTGCTTATTTTGCAGGAGGAACGTCGAGACCAAGCGGTGATGACTTAAAGCGATGAAGAAAGTAATCCAAGATGACATTTCAATCTCGAAGGAAGAAAAGTTGCAAAAATGGCTAAGTGTTGAAGAAGCGTTTTCAAAACTCAAAGATGGAGAAAAGAATGGAAACCCAAGCAAAGTATTTCAAAGTTGAAGAACAAGCGTCAAGAAGAAGATCAAGAGCAGTGTGAACGCATTTCAAAGTTGGAATCTTCTAGAAGGATGATGGACATTAATGGCTCATTTATTACCCCACTCCTCTTGGTGGCGGTTTTAAGGTGAATCTTGTTTAGGGCTGAGGTGGCACAATCACGGAGCCCACCCGGCCCGATTAATATCTGAGCGATCCGTTGGACTTGGCCAACTATAAAGGGGAGTCCCCTCATTTTGTAATTCATTAGAAAATGGCTTAGGAGATTAGGCAGGTAGACATAGAGTTTAGGGACAACTTAGAAGTAGCTTAGTATAGATTGATAGTGTAGTTGAAGGAAAGTTTTCCTTTGAAAACTTTTGCAAAGAGATTGTTGTGTAAAACTTTCATAATAAAGATATTTTCATTGATGGTGAAATTAAGTCTTTGTTATGGATAGCTAGCGAGGTTTCTTCATCCCTTCTACTTCAAGTAGCATAATTTCATTTTCATGCAAGTAGTTGTTAGCTGTGGAATGTGGTGTTTGATTTAAGCAACTTCGTCTATCCATACCACTAGTGTATTTGCTGATGGTGAATACGCCTTGTGTGGTCAACTGGAATATCATGCACCTAACTTCGATCATGATTTGTATGTTTATATGCGTCGTTGTGATGGTATTTTCATGCTAAGTTGTGATTTGAACACCTTGAGCTACTCCTCTGAAGATTGCACCGGTTCTGTGGAGGCTGTCCGAAGCGAGGCAAAGCAGAGACTGGTTGAAGCTTGTGAGAATTGATTGCCATGTCCCACGCTTTAGAATAGATTTAGACTCTCTAAACCTTATGCCATTTTTCAATTCGGTACTTTTTGGTTAAAATGAAGCCCGTGCTTCATAGATGAAACCTTTTCGAGCATTTTGAATTCTTTCTCCATTTGTTGAATAGTGTAAGTCCTTGAAATACCAGCAAATCACATTGAGCCAAGCTGAGACTATTAGCATTGAAAAGAACCTTGGAGTTGAGCATACGAACTCTGCATGATCTTAAGCGTCTGGATAAACGATCCAAGAGAAGAGAATAGGGTAGCCAGTTGGTGACTTTATTCTCGCGTTAGTGCTGATCACGAAAAACACATCAACACTCCTTAAGATGATCCATGATTCTTCGAGTCTCATCCATCCACATGAAAGCATCCTTCTTGGTCAAATCTGTCAAAGGAGTGGTTAATGAAGAAAACCCCTTCACAAATAGTCTATAGTATGTGCATAGACAAACGAAACCCCTCAATTGTGACATGTTCTTGGGGTGGCTAGTCAAGTATAGCTTGAATCTTCTCTCTATGTGTCTTCACTCCACCATTCCCAAAAACATATCCCAGATACAATAGCTCAATCATACCGAACTCACACTTAGAGGCTTTTGCAAAAATAGAATTAGGTGCTAAGATACTCAATACCTCATCAAGGTGTCGAAGATTAGGCCTAATCTTCAAGGAGCCATTGCTATCTACCAGCAAAGTGGATCCATAGGCCTAATCTTCTATGCCAAGCAGGGAGCCACAATTGAGTGAAAGGAGTAGGACCATACCCTCTACCCCCCAATTTTTCAATAGGTTGGGGAAAAGGAAATTGTTAAAACTTGTAATTTTTTAATTGTCTAAATTGAAATTTATGATAATAATTTTCAAAGACAATCATCGTAAACTCATAATAGTTATCAAATATCAACTAACTATTGTATCCACTATCTGACTTTACATGATGATGCAATTTTGTAATCTATTTGTATTCAAGAGTCAAATTTAATAGAAAACACTCATGGATTTTTAGACTCATTTAATACATTTTGTAATTGAATTTTGCAAAAAAATGTGTTCTTTTAAGAAATTTTAGTATTTTTTAAGTTGCTGAGTTTTTGTCAAATTTTTCTCAAGTTTTTCCCAAGTCGAAAATTTTGGGCTTGTTGAGTACTCTCTGAGTCCGAGTCTGCAAACTATGGGTTATGCCATGATGAAATTGAATGCTCTTATGGTGAAGGGAAACACTAGAATTCGTTGGCACAAAAAATATGCCAATTTTACCTTTCAGTATCAATCTGCAGTAAGCCTAACGGATCTGATTCACGGGGTGCCATCTATCCTGAAAAAGGAGGATATCTATGTAAGTTGTTTGGATGGAAAACAATCACACAATTATTTCCTATAAAGTGTATGGAAAGCCAAAGGAGTTATTGATCTCATTCACACTTATTTATGTGAGCCATCCAAGAAACCAACAATAGGCTCAAAGCAAAGCATTTTCTTCTTCTGCTTCACTTATCTCAGAGAATATGGGTTTACTTTCTCAATTTTAAGTCTGAATCCTTTAGTAACTTTGTTAAGTTCAAAGCACTGGTAGAAAATCAGTATAGTATGCACATTAAAAATCTCAGTTCAGATAATGGGAGACACTATACTTCGAAGTAGTTCAACGAATATTTTGACAAGGGATACACAGGCAAATCTTAATTTCTTAAATTCCTCATCAAAATGAGGTTGTTGAAAGGAAGAACAACACAATTAAGGACATGGCTCATTGCATGTTGCACAGCCATTAACATTACATTTGTCATGTCCCCATTTTAGCGAGCATCGAGAGTTTGTAAGATAAGCCTATCATGAGACCCTCGTAGGCTGATAGAGTGGTTAGAGGGTTGTTTCAGAGCTTGGCTCAGTTTCTGATTGGCAGTTTTGATCAATTGGCTTTCGTTTGGGCTCGATCGGAGACTTTTTGCAAAATTGCTATTTTTAGCAGTTCCTGGTAGTCAGCGTGGGACCCCTGCTATTTTTAGCAGTATGGACTTATGGCATTCAGAATCACTTCCGTTGTCGTTAGCATCAGACGGCTCGAGCATCGGGTTAATAATGAGCGAATAGTAATAGCGGTATATTAATTAAATATTAATTATTTAACAATTATAATGTAAAAGTTATAATGTTAAATTATAACTTAAATTGATTTAATGGCGAAATTAAACATCAGTAGAAGAATGATTCAATAGGTATAATTTATTATAAAATATTATGGCTGGAACTATGGGAAATTAAAAGATTAAAAGTTGAAATATTTAAAAATTCCCTATCTTTAAGGAAATCACACTTTTGAGAAGAATAAAGGGTTTTGCCTTGGGAATTGTGCATTATGACATTTTATGAATTAAAAATTGATCAGTCTTGCCAGAGAACGGAGACCTTAGGGTTTGAGTTCGAAATTCTTGGAGAACGAGCCATCTCCATTGAATCAGTTCAGAGGGTGTGAGATATCACCCGATTTACTGTCAGTTGTGAGATTTTCTCATCCAGAGGAAATCACGGAGCTTCAGAGGATTGATTATCTTCAGAGATCTTTCAGTGTTTGCACTCAGCATACTTTCCATTCACCTAGACGTCCATCTTTAGAGATTCTGGAAAGCTACAGGGAAGCCGTACATTTTAGTTTATTGCTGATTACTGTTTACCAGCCGTACAAACTGTACCTGGCCGTACATCTGCAAGCTACTTGGAGATTCAAATCTCAGAGGTTTTGCCTGGGTTTTGCTTCAGAAGAGATATATTCATTTAGGCGCCCATGATTGGAGATCTGAGGAGTTTTGGAAGAGGCCGTACAAATCAGTGATAGCTGCTGACAGCCGTACCAGCAGGTACAGCAGGCCGTACTTTTGCCTGGAGCCGTACTTCTCAAATAAAGGATATGCCTATCTTTTTTGTTATGCAACCTTCTTCATCCTAGAGCGCTGGGGTTGCTGGAGACTGTTGAGATCGTCAGATTTGGAGGAGGGAACAATGCTCATTGCAGCCGTACCAACTTCATCAGAATATTTAATGCTGTATCAAAAATCAGGTTTTTACAAATCAATGCCTTTTTCCTTGCATGTCATCAGATCTTCAATGTAATTGTCTCAGAAGAATAAAA
>VDFB02101743.1:0-14226 GCA_007258455.2 Sequoia sempervirens
TAGAACACACTTAAATCTCTAAAGGGAAAGAAATAATTTGATCAACATCATTGTATAGGTCAAATGCATGTTTGTGTGTGTTATCTTTAATATAACTCAACAACTTAAATCTTGCATGCCAAAGGGTTTGACCCAGGTGAACCCATTTACTTATTGAGATGAAAAGCTCCTAAACAACGTCTCTAGCACCACCTTCACAGATCCGTCTATCAAGAAGGTGAAGGAGAGTAATTTTAGGTGCACATTCTAACAAATCATTTTGCATAGTAAATATTTGATCAAGTTTGTGATAGTTGAGATCAAATTTGTGACACTTGGGATCAACCTCCATCATTTTTCTATGTTAGTTCAGATTTTGAGATATTCATCAAATCAAGGTCATTCTTTTCTAGAAGTGAAAAATTAATTTAACACATCACCAACATCATTCAAGATTCCCTCATTAGTTGTAGAGCTAAGCACTAATATTCCACAATCTTTAGTTTTGACCTTCTTTTCTTTTTAGGGTTTTTAGAATTTTTTAAATTGTATAGTCTTATTTTTAGATGTGATCCTCTTTTTACTTGCATGTTTCATAGATATATCTTCCTTTAGGGCTTTGTGATCCATTGTGTACTCTTTCTTTCGCCTATCATACCCACTATTATTTTTTGCCTCTAGGTTTTCATTTGCTAATTTATTTCCAAATTAGAGTTCTTGATATATATATATATATATGGCTTCTTACATTCTTTTATAATATAATTGATTTTAGGGTTTGAATCCACCCTTTATTTGTGTGTAATTGATTTATCTTTATTAGGGTTTGTGCCTCTACTATATGATCTTCCCTTGATCCACACCCACACACCCACCTTGTTCTTCATGTTGATATATTTGTTATGATAGATTCTCATGTTCCATTATCTTTAGCCTCTATTCATGCTAATATTATATATTTTGATATGTTAATATACTTTCTAGCATTTGATCTCACCATCCTTGATTATATCATGTCCTTTTATATTATACACAAGCTTATATTATCTATGGGGGTCTTGTTCCATCATGTTTGTACCTTTTCCTCTATCATTCATTTATTTATTTTCCTTCCTTCCCTCTTCTATACCCTCACTTTACCTATCCATTAACTTTTTTTTTTTTCCATCTGTCTGACATCATGTGTTGCAACTATGATGAGAAAACAACATGTGACATGATTTGTGAAAAAATGGGTCTAAAAGGTTATCAAGTTTGTATGAAATATTTTCCTTGTTAAAGATTGGTCACTATCATTAGTAGCTGGGTTATATTTTATTTTATTTTTTTAAATAAGAGTGATAATTTGAACATTTACTTCTTAACAAAAGAACGAGGCATTTTAAAACTAAAATGAAAGTACATCAGATACAATGAATATTTCAAATTAAGAATAAAAATAAACAAAAGCCAACCTAAAGTACTAGTTTGCACATAGTTTTCTATAACTAATTAAAAAGCATTACACTTTTCATTCCATTATTTATGATTTCTAATTAGGTTTGAATGGTATGTACTGTTGATCGCTGTTTTTACACAACAACAATAACACAGACAAGATGCAATATCCTATCTCTCTTAAAAGGTAAATCTCTATCAGCAAGCCTCAAGAGATAACCTCAAGGTATTCATTTCAGGTCTTGACAATGCATAAAAAACTCAATGATAAATGTGAAATTAATGGTAATCACAATGGAACCTTACTACAAGCCAACTACTAAATCGATTCTATCAGATTTAACAAGCTGGTGATACTTCAATCCTAGATTTTACCCGATAATCAAAGAAATAGCAAAACAGAGGGTTTTAAAGAGATTTCTAAATCTAATATTAATCCTAGGACTAATAATGAAAGTAACCAATACCCAAAACAGACCAATCCTTCAAAATTGATTTCTACTTGACCTAGATAAATCAGCTATCTTATGGAAACAGTGCAATCTTCTAAGGCTCTTAAGATTTTCAAACCATGAACATGCATTCAAGTAACCCTATTGCAGTTAAAATGAACAACATTCACGATTGAACTAAGCACAAGGAATATAAAGTCTAGGCTAACTTTGCAAAGCAACTAACAATCAGTTGGTTGCGAAAAGTATGGACTGAAGGATTGCTACAACATTCGAATACCCAACTATCAACATTATTAACTCAAATTTAATCTAAACATTAACCTCCTCAAGGAAATTTTAAAGATGGAAAACAAGAACCATGCAAGACAAGAGAATACCAGTATGGCACCAAATCACAATGACATTACTTATATTTAGATTGTCCACTGTAGGAACAACTCTGGCTTTCTGTTACAATATTTGTTTGGGAGCATCTACTTGCTAATTTTAATCTACTTCTAATGGGCTAACTTCTAACTATTTTTCTCTAACTATCTAATTCTCTAACCCTTTTCTATCTAACCCTTTACAAAGAGGCCAAAATTCCCAATATATAGAAACTTCAAAGAAAAACGGTGGCCAAGCAAGGGTTTCACATCAATAACTCAGCACAACCACCCGTCCAAGAGAGTCTTCGAAATGGTCAAACATCAAATAAATGTGCATCCCATCGAGGTCGGCCCAGGATCCGTGATGCAGCCCGGTCAAGGCTCAGGAAAATAATGGGAAGCACAAATTTCACAGTAGCCCATCATCAACTCTTTTCCCTATTGTCCTTGCGCCGATCTGACTCTTCGTGTAGCCTCAAGAACACTGCATCTAAGTCAGCCATAGGCGGCACTGGCAGAACCCTAAGTTTCCTCTCGATGGATGCAATCTCCTCCCTTGAGTGTTTGACTGACCTATCCCAGTCTGCTTTGTATGTCACATGCTTATCAATAACTGCAAGGTAGGTGGCCGCATCATCCACTTGGTGCTCGGAAACAGGACTGCCATCAAGTGGTGCATAGACATCATGCCACCATTTTTTCAACTACTCTAAACTCAAATACCTGGGTGTGATCTTCCTTCGTCCTGTCATGATTTCAAAGAAGGCCATGCAACCAGCATAGATGCCAGCTAGGGTGTCATCAATGTGTTTTCTCTATTTGTAAATCTTTCTTAACACCTTCTGCCTAATTTGCAATGCCTCGAACCACTCCCATGGTTCAGCAGCTCTAGAGGAGGGAAGAATTCCATCACTCACCAACTTGTCCCGAGTGTACTCCATAATAGTCCTAGTCTTCTATAGCAGGAGGTTGGTGTCCTCTTTAACCTATGTTAACACCTATTTCAGCCATTCAATTGTCATGACAACATCCCTCCCAGTTGGCAGGATCTCCTTAATGCTCTCATCACCCTTAATTTGTACTCCTTTCAACCAATTCGTGGTGGAAAGGGTGGAAGCCTTCATCTTTTCAAGCTCAGTTACAGTCTCCTGAGGCAAAGGATTGGTGGTAGAGGAAGAGGGATAGATGGATTGCAGTGGCTTCATTAATTCCTCCAAGCATCTCTTGAGATTCTCATTTTCTCTCTTCAGCTCCTGCTTGGTTTTTACTTCCCTCCTCAATTTGTCCACAATAACCGTACTGGAGACCTCATAATCTTCAATGTCCTGCTCAACCGATGTAGGCCCAAGATTGAAAGTCTATATATTATAATCATTTCTAGCCACATCGTCTCTATTTTTATCTGGGACAAGGGTAGCAACATGAACAACCTTATTATGTGCCTCATCCCTCTCAACTCTCGAGATCACTCTAGCTTTCTTTTTACCCTTGTCTTTTCCCATCCTAGCTAGCAGTGCATCCCAATTCGGTGGACTATCTTCCACAACCACCTATTTTCTCTTTATTTCCCTATCAATCCATTCAGGGACACTGGACTCCAATTGCTCCTCAGCCTGCTTCTCTACATTTTGTTGATCTTCTGCTATTTCCTCATTCAAATTTTGTTTATCCGAAGTTTCATCAACTCTACTTTCCTCTTCTTCAACATGTTCCTCCTCCTATTCAAGTGATGGATCTTTCACTGCCTCTTGTATCCAATCCCCTATAGGGGTGGAACCTAGCAAGTGCATAAACCAAAAATGAGGTCATGGTGAAGGTCTTTGTCTGCAACACATTGGACAACTGCTTATGAATAACTTGGCTGATGACCCCTACCCAATGGTAGTCAATTTTCTCTCATTCCATCCTTACAATGGCATGGTACATCTAATTCTCAAATGTACCAGCACTTTTCAATCCAACCACCCTGCTAAGAAACTTGATGGCATCGTAATACTCCTTGAATTTGGCTCTGAATAGCTGTTTGGGAAATTTGGAATAGTGGGACTTGGGTTTCTCTAGCCAGGAGTTGATCAACTGTTGTGATTTCACAGTCTGTTCATTGTAGAACTCCTGAGCCGCCTGAATAGTGAACCCCACCACATGAGATTGTTTTGGCATATTAAATGTCTGGGAAATGGAGACCGGGTTGAGATTTGCAATAATTCTCCCTTGAGGACCAATTATCCTCTATCTGTCCTGATCATAGTGCCTTGCACACTCAAGGACCATCTCATAACATTGTATTGTAGAAGGGAAACTGGCCACATGCGCCAAGCCTGACTCTTTCATTCTTTTAGTCACCAAAGGAGGATCCTCAGTCGCCATCCTTGCTTTAAATTCTTCGTAGTCCCAGAGGCCAACATTGGTATCGGTGACTTCTGACCAGATAGAAGTGATCTTACTCTCAGGGACCTTGCTCTTAATGTCTAGCTTGACCTTCTCTGCATCAAACAATGAGGAACCAGCTGCAACCTTCCTTGATTCTGCCTATATTCAACATGAAAACATAATAAAAATCATAGGAAAGCAAGGTTAATCCATCAAAACACCATTAGAATGCATTTCAGATAAACAAGGTGTTGTTAAAATTCCTATAAAATGACTACAACAAATTTCGGGTTTCAAGGCCACCCACAGAATCTAGGCTAGAGAGGAATTTTGGGAAATTCTAGTCTACTTGGATTCCAACGAAATAATGAAGAAATACCTACTTAATCACTAGAATCGATCATTTTTCATCAATAAACCATGTGAGAGATCCATATATGACATGAATAAACCAGAGAGTGCATTGAAAAACACCAACATGTCACGTTACTCAATATCCCTTTGCATTTTGTTAGAATTCAGGGAAATCCATGAGGGATGAATTTCTACAAAAAACAAGCCAAATTTGATTTTCGGGAAGTCTGGGAGATGGCGGATTTCACAAAAATCAGGACCTAGCAGACATCTGCGGGTAGCACACAGTTTCAAACCACAGGAGAATCCAAAGTGAGGGCTTCGACGTGAGTTGAGATCTCGTGGAGAAGTCATAGCGAAAGACGGGTGTCACGCCGAAAGGTCAATCAGAAAAGGGGGGTCACCAAGACACGGTGGTTTCAGTGTAACATCCCAGTGAAAAGGGACATAGCAAACAAATCGCATGAGCCAAGGGTGGTCGAGGTAAGGTCTCAGCGATAGTTACAGGTCTCACCGACTGGTGGGCCCAAGCAAACACCTCGGCCAGACTCAAGCTTTTGGTAGAAGGTCTCAGCAAAAAGGCAATGTTCCGCCGATAGAAAGACTTTGGTGAAGGTGATAGTGCTCAGTGAAAGGTCTCACTGAAAGCAACAGTTACAGCAATAGAACGGAAGATCGACAAGGCCTTAGGGATGCGCTATGAAATCTCGGTGACTTGGTTTATCTTGCCGACAGGAAGACTTCGGCGAAAGCATGACCTCGTCTGGGCAACCAAATACAAACCTAAGAAGGCTTCTTCAGCGAAATGCAGGGCGATCAGTATGAGGTTTCCCCAAACTCGAAGGGTTACGACGACTTGGAAAGAATACAGCACGGCAAAAGAAAACACGCTCGGCGGGAGGTCTCGCCGAAGGACGGATGTCCTAGAAAAACAAACAAACATCGATCAAGCCAAACGGATCTCGCCATGACCTCTTGGCGAATAGGGGTAGTTATGCCGAAAGCAAAAGTGAAAAGCATGCTGGTAAGAGATTTCTTCACAGGGTGAGGTCCTGGCGAAAGCGAAAGGTTTCACTAACTCATGGGCATATAAGATCCTACCGGTGCAAGAATGAAAATATCATGGCGACCCGACATGAACAAAGGAAGACTACTTAAATAAACCCCAAGGTGATCAATGTAATACCCCTCATACTGTTTGACTTATTATTTTCTGTGCTTGCTTGAATACTATGATGATACTGTATTGTTTGATGTGGTTAGTCAGATACTACGATAATACTGTTATTGTTTGATATGGTTAGTTAGATGCTAGATGATGTTGTTATTTCATTTTGGACATGATTACTTTATATAACAAGATGGTTGATTATATATGTTGATCCTCTGAATTATGATTTAATGCAGTGATTTAATTTAATATGTTATGAGATGATTGTTAGTTAGAAATGTAATTCTTTGATTATGCTATAATTGTTAGAATAGGTGTGACGGAGGACAATATAGCATCACTCGTTCGCGAGTGCCCTGTTATGTTGCAATTCCTTCTCACAATGCAGTAACTTGATTTAATGCTTTGATATATATGTTTATATGCACATGTACACAACTTCGTTTGTATGTAGGATTGCAGGTATAAGTCTCGATTCCACCTGCTTCGGTAGGACAGGGCGAGCACCAAATAACCCAATGGTTAAATGTTGATACAGAGGTGACGATGAAGTCCTCCTGTTCCATGATGTCAGGTCGTCTCATCTGTTTGGTATAGTTGATTTTGTGTAATTGTCGTTCTTGTCTGTTGTGTTTGTGCTTTGTCTTATTTTATTATGAGGGCATTTATAATTATGATTTATCTTAATGTTGGAAATAGATTATTTATTTTAATGCTGATTATATTGTAATTAAATATTTAATTATTTTAATTATTTTGAAAATCATATATTGCAATTAAATAATAATTAAATATTAAATATAGCTTAATTATTTTAATCAATTAAATTGGTGGTGGATAATTATGAGAATAAATTATTTAAAATAAATTTGAGATGTGAGTTGCAAGAAAAGTTGAAAAAAGGGAATTAAAGTAATAAAAACAAATAAAAGAATGAAAAGACAGTGTGAGCCAATAGGGTTTGAGTGTTGAAAAGAAAGCTTGTTTTAAAGATTGATTTTTCTTTTATCTGAGATTTTTGGAGAGCTTTGGAGAGATGAGGAATATATTTTATTTAATAATGAATTCTTGAGAGTTATCACACACACACAGAAGAACAGAAGGTTGGAAGTGCTCAAGTGAAGGTGGAGTTCATTCTGGGCTAAGGATTGGAAATCGGATTCGAGAGCATCAGAGTTAAGCAGGCATCTTCAAATTCGCATTGGACTCCAGGTTCCTCTCGTTGTTCTCTTCTCATACCCTTTTTGTTTGTTTCTGAAAAGAAAAATATATTTTATTAAAAATGAGTTTTGTGAATGTAGAAAAACCTCTGTTGAAAACTGAATCTAGGGCAATTTATTAAGCTAGAAAACAAAGATGATCATTGATCTATACTGTTCCAATCTATCAAATCCGAAACCTCTGTCTTCTGAAACACTCAGTTAATCAGTATGAGGATTTTGAAAGATAATATGTGCAGAGAATAATAGATTGGAAGCTATATTATTATTATTATATATATATATATATATATATATATATATATATATATATTAAAATGGGTCTATGTTATTTTTTTATTTCCTCTGTTGTTCTTAAATTTTATGGAAATCTGTTTCTCTGTCTATTGCTGTATCTGTTTTTTTTAATATATTTATGAAACTTTTATATATATATATATATATAGATCTTATTATTTTATTTTTAAGAACCTGCGTCGGCCGTACCGCAGTCCTATGAATTTTTTTTTTAAACTTCCTCTAAAAATCGAACTCATTGTATGTATTTTTGTTATGCTGGGTAAATCAAAAATACATTTTTAAATAGAGTTTATATTGCAAATTAAAAAAAATAAAGGGGTGTTATTAAATCAAAATTTTTGGCTCATGGCCATACCGGCCATCCGAACCCGCGTCTGTACCAGACGGACGGATTTCGAAGTGTTTATATTTTATTTCAAATTGTGTTGTGTTTTAAAATTTTTCACAAAACAAAAATTATGTGAAAATCTGGGAAGGCGAAATTTTTTTTTTGTTTTAAGTTCAGCTTTATGGGGATTGGGGAGGGCACGGTAGTCGTACCCACCCCGCGCCCTATGTGTGGCGGACTGCCACAGCAGTCCTGCTGCGTACAGCAGACTGCTGTGCGCAGTCCCCACTTGGCCTTATGTATTCATTGAATCTCATTTTTTTTTATATATTAAGTTATATATATATATATATATTTATTTTATTCAGTTTATTTAGATGCATTTAATTTTAATTTTCATATATATATATATATATTAATTTGTTTTATAAATATATATAAATATTTATATATATTTAAAAGTAAAAAAAAAATAACGAAACGGGGTTTCTTTTATAAATAAAATATTTTGATTTCAGAATTTAATGTACTATTTAGATGTTTTTCTGATGTGTTTTGTTAGGAATCAAATATTTGGAGGTAGGAATTATATTGTGTTTGTAGTATGTTCTTTATCATGTTTTTTTTATATACACCCGAGTGAACCGGCTTCTTTTAATTATGGAATCGTGAGGTCTTGATTTTGTTCTTCTTGTTATAACTGTAAATTTCACTCGTGATGTGGGAACCCTCTTGTTTTGTAACCCTAGTCCAGAGGCTTGTTATTGTTGAAGTTGTCTTCATAATACCTTTGGTTTCGAAGCTTGGTAATTTGTGCTTAGAAGGGTTGGACATTTTCTTATGATAGTTTGTGATGGATTGTCGCGAGAGGGATAATACCTCGCATGTGTGGATTCGAGTATTATGGTTTTAGGATTTTTATGTGTTAGTCCAACCCATGCCTGTTTGAGATATGTTAGGGGTCATAGGAGGGAGAGTGGCTCTTTGTGGGCGCCGGCGCCTCGGATGAGGAAGGGCCAGGATAACCCTCGAAGAGTAGTAAACAAGTGATAACCTAAACAATAGATTTAGGGGGATGGGTAGTTTAAAAATACAAGATAATAAAACTTGGATTCCTCGGCTATGCATTAGGGCTACCTTAGACTAGTGATAGACTGAGAAGGCTGTGGTCAGCATAGTCATAGTCTCGTCTTCACGAGAGACTATTGGCTCCGCATTAGCTACCCTATGGTTCCGGCGCCTCAGTTAGGAGGAAGGGCCAGGATATCTGTAGATGGGTGCCGGCGCCTCAGTTGGAGGAAGGGCCAGGAAATCCCATGAGGGCTATGCGATGACACTCTCCACTTGACACCCTTGTGCTTTGTTATTATTGCCTCTGGATGTTATCTCTTTGTCATGTATCTTTGATTTCTTGTGAATTAGATTCGTGATTGTTCCGTGATATTACTTCATGTTATCGTGTTGAGTTCTTAGTTTAACTTGTTATGTGAATTGAGTACGTTGATGGTTGTGCATTGCATATTTGAGTTGTACTTGTTCTGTATCATGTTGTTGAGTCGGTTGACATCCATGGTCGGGTTCACTTCCTCATCACCTCTGAGCACGGGGGGTGAGTTACTTCGTAATTCACATGGTTGGGTGGAACGTGCTCCGCACCCGTTGGGTTCCCCATCAGCGTCTTGTCATCTCAGCTTTCCGCAGTGCAGATGTTCCAGTGATCAGATGTACTTCATGTTCCCTTATTGTGTATCAATCCCCATGTTGGGAAATTCAATGTAATTCTTGTATCAAAAGAAGATTGTAATGTAATATTATTTCAATGATGTAATAGTTAGGATTGAATTGGATCATGTTAAAAGATTTATCATGGATGTAATTATGCGATGTTGTCATACTCGCATCATGGCTATCAGTTGTATCTTTGTATAGGGTTTTTATAAATTAAATGGTTATGTTGTTTTCATTATCTTTATGTTGTGTTGTGGTTTCAATGTAACCTCGCGTGCCCCAGAGAACCAAGTGTATTAATGTTATGTGTTATGCTATGTGTTTATGATTTAATGTTGTTACATGTTATTTCTTTTATTTTTTAAAAAAAAATTATTCGCATTATGTGTGTGTTCTCTGGGGTTTGCACGACGGGCGTTACAACTTGGTATCAGAGCCAAGGTTGCAAACGCTAGGGTCTTTGGGTAGTGTAGTCCATTAGGTTACGTTTGTGCAACTCTTGTGCTCATGTGTACTTTATCTTGTGGCGCAGAATTATGCCTCGAGGTAGAGGACGTGGTCCGTGGAAGAGGCCGTGGTGCCGGGCGTGGAGCAAACCGGCGAAGTCCCTCAGTTCCTAGTTCCCATGGCTCTGAGCATGAGGAACAGCAGAGCCTTCATAGTGTTCCATCAGGTAACCAGAATCCAGTACCGCCAGGTCTAGACGGTCAGTTACAGCATATACTTGGAGAGATTCTTGACCGATTGGGACCCAGGCCAGATGAGGTACACCAGGTGGAGAGGGAGAGAGAGAGATCTCCGAGGCGCAGGGATACAGATGTGGTTCCAGATGCAGTCGTAGCAGGCCATATGAGAGATCTGATGAGGGCACACCCTCCTACTTTTGATGGTTCTGGAGGAGGTCTTGAGGCTGAGACCTGGTTAATTGACTTAGACCGTTGCTTCGCCATGCACCCCTACGGTAGCAATACCAAGGCTCGGTGCGCAGTGATGCACTTGCGAGGCTTTGCGTCTACTTGGTGGCGCCTTGAGGAACAGAAACTGCACCTTGATCTCAGTATGGTTACTTGGGAGTTGTTCCTAGACAGGTTCAGAGCTCGTTTCCTCTCAGTTCACTGGAGGCAACGCAAGGCTGACGAGTTTCATGATCTCAAGCAATTGTCTATGTCAGTGGAGCAGTATGAGAGGCGCTTCTATGAGTTGAAGCAGTATGCAGGGATTAGCCACGATGAGGGCATGTTAGTGCAGCATTTTGTTCGAGGCTTGAATGCCCGCATCAGTGGTGGTGTACGAGTCTTTGAGCCGAAGACGATGGAGATGGCAGTGGAGAAGGCTCGCTTAGTGGAGGAGAATTTGGCCATGGCTTTGGGTGGTCATATCGGAGTACAGATTGGTAGCACGCCCACACCTGGTTACGTTACTCATGGAGGTCAGTCGCAGGGAGCAGGAGCTTCTAGGAACATGAACCCACCTTCTAAAGGGGGTCAGCAACGTCAGCAGCAGCAGCATCAACAACAACAATCACAGCCGAAGCATGAAAACTTTCAATCTCAGCAAGGTGGCAATTCGCAGTTTCGTAGGGATCGGAACAGGATCAGGCACCAAATTCGACAGGAACGTTTTGCTCAGCCTGCACCTAGTTTTTAGTCAGCGCCGAGTCGAGCAAGCTTTCAACAATCCAATGCTCCATCTGAGGGCAGAGGATTTGGCCGAGGTACTGGTTGCTACTCATGTGGGCAACAAGGGCATATCGCTAGAGTGTGTCCACAGAAGAGCACTTCTGGTTTTTATCAGAGACCTGCCGCTTCTGAGCCGACGGTGGGTGATGCAGGTAGATCTCATCAAGTGTTTTCCGTTGTCGACAATCGCCAGGGTGGATACCAGGATGCAGGTGCAGAGGCTTCTGGTAGAGGACGAAGTTCTGGCTTCGGAGCTCGCGAGTGAGCTCGAAAGGGTTCGATGGTGTCCTAAACGTTGTGATCTTGGTGTCATGGGAGGATGTCTCCCTTATTTGAGAATCTTAATTTTTCTTTTTATTTTGTTATTTAATGGCTTCCAGGAGTAAGCCATATCCTAGGGGGGGAGGATGTAATACCCCTCATACTATTTAGACTTATTATTTTCTGTGCTTGCTTGGATACTATGATGATACTGTATTGTTTGATGTGGTTAGTCAGATACTACGATGATACTGTTATTGTTTGATATGGTTAGTTAGATGCTAGATGATGTTATTTCATTTTGGACATGATTACTTTATATAACAAGATGGTTGATTATATATGTTGATCCTCTGAATTATGATTTAATGCAGTGATTTAATTTAATATGTTATGAGATGATTGTTAGTTAGAAATGTAATTCTTTGATTATGCTATAATTGTTAGAATAGGTGTGACGGAGGACAATATAGCATCACTCGTTCGCGAGTGCCCTGTTATGTTGCAATTCCTTCTCACAATGCAGTAACTTGATTTAATGCTTTGATATATATGTTTATATGCACATGTACACAACTTCGTTTGTATGCAGGATTGCAGGTATAAGTCTCGATTCCACCTGCTTCGGCAGGACAGGGCGAGCACCAAATAACCCAACGGTTAAATGTTGATACAGAGGTGACGATGAAGTCCTCCCGTTCCATGATGTCAGGTCGTCTCATCTGTTTGGTATAGTTGATTTTGTGTAATTGTCGTTCTTGTCTGTTGTGTTTGTGCTTTGTCTTATTTTATTATGAGGGCATTTATAATTATGATTTATCTTAATGTTGGAAATAGATTATTTATTTTAATGCTGATTATATTGTAATTAAATATTTAATTATTTTAATTATTTTGAAAATCATATATTGCAATTAAATAATAATTAAATATTAAATATAGCTTAATTATTTTAATCAATTAAATTGGTGGTGGATAATTATATGAATAAATTATTTAAAATAAATTTGAGATGTGAGTTGCAAGAAAAGTTGAAAAAAGGGAATTAAAGTAATAAAAACAAATAAAATAATGAAAAGACAGTGTGAGCCAATAGGGTTTGAGTGTTGAAAAGAAAGCTTGTTTGTAAAGATTAGGATTTTCTTTTATCTCCGGTTGGAGCTTTGGAGGGATGAAGTCTATTTTATTTAATAATGAATTCTTGAGAGTTATCACACACTACCTGGAAAGAGCGAGAAGTTTGAGTGCTCCCAAAGTGAAGGTGAGTTCATTAAGGCTGGGATTGGAAATGGATTGAGAGCATCGAGTAAGCAGGCATCTTCAAATTCGCATTTGACTCCAGGTTCCTCTCGTTGTTCTCTTCTCATACCCTTTTTGTTTGTTTCTGAAAAGAAATATATATTTTATTAAAAATGAGTTTTGTGAATGTAGAAAAACCTCTGTTGAAAACTGAATCTAGGGCAATTTATTAAGCTAGAAAACAAAGATGATCATTGATCTATACTGTTCCAATCTATCAAATCCGAAACCTCTGTCTTCTGAAACACTCAGTTAATCAGTATGAGGATTTTGAAAGATAATATGTGCAGAGAATAATAGATTGGAAGCTATATTATTATATATATATATATATATATATTAAAATGGGTCTATGTTATTTTTTTATTTCCTCTGTTGTTCTTAAATTTTATGGAAATCTGTTTCTCTGTCTATTGCTGTATCTGTTTTTTTTAATATATTTATGAAACTTTTATATATATATATATATAGAGATCTTATTATTTTATTTTTAAGAACCTGCGTCGGCCGTACCGCAGTCCTATGAATTTTTAAACTTCTATAAAAGTGAGACTCATTGTATGTATTTTATCTTTGGGTAAATCAAAATACATTTTTAAATAGAGTTTATAATATGCCAGTAAAAAATAAAGGGGTGTTATTAAATCGAAATTTTTGGCTCATGGCCATACCGGCCGTCCGAACCCGCGTCTGTACCAGACGGACGGATTTCGAAGTGTTTATATTTTATTTCAAATTGTGTTGTGTTTTAAAATTTTTCACAAAACAAAAATTATGTGAAAATCTGGGAAGGCGAAATGTTTTTTTTGTTTTAAGTTCAGCTTTATGGGGATTGGGGAGGGCACGGTAGTCGTACCCACCCCGCGCCCTATGTGTGGCGGACTGCCACAGCAGTCCTACGGACTGCTGTGCGCAGTCCCCACTTGGCCTTGTGTATTCATTGAATCTCATTTTTTTTTATATATATATATATATATATATATATATTTATTTTATTCAGTTTATTTAGATGCATTTAATTTTAATTTTCATATATATATATATATATTTAATTTGTTTTATAAATATATATAAATATTTATATATATTTAAAAGTAAAAAAAAATAACGAAACGGGGTTTCTTTTATAAATAAAATATTTTGATTTCAGAATTTAATGTACTATTTAGATGTTTTTCTGATGTTTTTTGTTAGGAATCAAATATTTGGAGGTGGGAATTATATTGTGTTTGTAGTATGTTCTTTATCATATTTTTTTATATACACCCGAGTGAACC
>VDFB02101744.1:0-15539 GCA_007258455.2 Sequoia sempervirens
TAGTTGAAGAGAGGATTAGCCACCTAAGAGAGAGACAGTAGATATAGTTGTCATAGTTTTAAGATTTTTCATGCTTTTCAAGCAAGATACTTTCAGATACTTTTTACAGTTTATGCAATTAAGTTACTTTCAGAAGTTTAGTAGTTAAGTGATAATGTTAATGAATCATAGTCATTCGTATGCCAGTGAGTTTTGCTGTGCATAATTGTTTCTTATTTGATGCAAATCAATAGAAGAATCCGGATCTGAGATTATTTCATTGAGTTATCTGTGAATGGGATTTATTTATATTTGTTGATCTCTTAATTTAGCAATGAGTTGGTAATGTGTTTTGATTTTGAAATGAAGTTTTGATGAATGGTTATGGTTATCGAATTTGCACTATGAATGTATGCAATAGTATAGGTCATGCTATGGATTGCATCATTTTATGGTTTTTGGTTAGTTAAGGAAACACTCATTGTTAAGATACATGTCTGGATGTAAAGAGACTTATATTCATAATATGTTGTTCTAAGCCTTATTCTATCTTTTTCTGTTTATTTACAACCCCCCGAATGTTAGATTTCTTCATAGGATTCAGTTTGCATTCCTTTCACCAGTAGGCCCCTTGAATATTACAGCCTCATTGACCACTTAGCAAAACATCAACATTGTGACCCAACATCGAGGACCTTGGAAGGTGATCAGTTTAACGATTGTTTATCTTTTTTAGGAGAGGTTGGGTGATTACATCTTGCTTGCATGTTGCTGTGTCAATTTGGCCATCAACAATGAGACTGAACCAAAAGCACTACAATAGAAAATTGGACCCATTATATTAAGTTATGAGCAAACTAAACTTTGAGGTGAGTGAAGCAGTGTATGGATCACCTAGGCCAAAGGAAAGTTCTAGAATTTGAACTTGTTTAACAATGCTGGGAGAGAAAAGGAGCATTCAAGATAGAACTTCTTGACGAGGAGAATTCTATCAGCTAAGTTGCATCAAGCCCAACAACCAAACACAGTCAATTTATCACCTAGTCCAAAATTTGAGAAGTAGATGATACTAGTGATGTGTTTGAAGATCAAGTGTAGCTTTGTAGAACTCAGTAAACATTTGGACTGGGAATAGGAAAACAAAGGAATCCCATTGTTGCAGTTGTTTCCAACTTCTTTCAGAGAAGTGGCTAGTGATTGATTCACTAATGTGCCATCAATTGACTAGATTTCTTGGGATAAACTGCAGAGGCATGCAAGTAGGAATTCAGGCTTGTTTCTGACAGCAATGAAATTGTAGCAGAAATTTTTAACGATTGGAAAGGGAAACATGAAAGTGTCCAAACCTTTAATCCGACACTTAGAACAAACAAGCCTTGAGAGAGTGTGTATGTTGACCTATATATATTTTCATGTAAGTGCATTCTAGTGGAAATTTTTAACATTTGGAAAGGGAAACATGAAAATGTCCAAACCTTTAATCAGAAGCTTACAACAAACAAGCCTTGAGGAAGTGTGTATGTTGACCTATATATATTTTCATGTAAGTTGAAAGTATGCTGAATAACTAGGAGAGGGATTTGAACCTGTTATCTGCTATAAGCTCCCCATGTTACAGCTGTACCGCAGCTTGACAAACAGATTTTGCAAATATTTAATTGAAAAGGAAAAATAAAATTACTATAATTCTTGCTAGGAATTCGAGGTCATAAATGTTGCCTACAAAGTGGACTTTTGGAAATATTTTAATGACTTACGTAGAATTATTTAGTTTATTCTAAAGAAAAATCTGTCCAGGAATGAATTGGTAAAACCTAACTTGCTTATTAAGAAGAGAAGATTACAATTTATAGCAGTGGCATAGCACTGAAGACATTAATGAGTCTAACTACTGCAACCACCTACAACTGTAGAGAATTAAGAAACCAACTACCTCTACCTACTGACTATAGAAGACATTTAAGATGTCTAAACAAACTAATTAATTATATTATTGACCATTAACAATACAGAGAAATATTATCCTAACACCCTCCCTTAATGGTCAATCGGTCAATAATACCAAGTTGCCCCCTGAATTTGACGAACTTATCCGGGCTCAGAGACTTGGTGAGAATATTTGCAGTTTATTCCGTTGTCGGAACATACTGCAATTGAATTGATCTGTCTTCTACCAGCTTGCGGATGTAGTGACAATGAAACTTGACATGCTTGGTACGTTCATGGAAGACTGAATTTTTGGCCAGTTTGAGCACCCCTTGATTATTAGTGTACAAGGGAGAAGGTCTTGCCTGTGACATGTGCATGTCAGAAAGCATCTTGTGGAGCCAAACTGCCTCAAATGCTACCTTAATGGTTTCTCGATATTCTGCTTCGGTCAAGGAAAGAGCCATTGCTTGTTGCTTCTTGCTGGTCCATGTTACAACACTTGTACCCAAACTGAATACATACCCAAAAGTAGATTTTCTGTCATCCACTGAACCTACCCAATCTGAGTCTATATAGCCAATTAACTTTGGATCCTTGCATCTGCCATACAGAATGCCATAATTTGAAGTGCCTTTCACATATCTCAGCACTCGCTTCGCTGCAATCCAATGATCAGCTTTTGGAGCTGTCATGAAGCGAGAAATGTAGCTCACAACAAAACTAATGTCAGGTCTAGTGGCAGTGAGGTAGATGAGACTCCCACTAGTTGCTTGGATGTTGTTGCATCGACCGGAGGTGAATCAAAGTTGGCTGACAACTTCAGCCCCTTCTCCATAGGTGTGGAGGTAGGTCTACAATCCTGCATCCAAAATTTGTCAAGTAGACTTATGGCATATTTAGACTGAGAGATAAAAATGTTACTAGTGGTTTTTGCCAAACCTCAATACCCAAGCAATAATGGAGAAGCCCCCCAAATCTATCATGTCAAAAGCCTGACACAAATCCTGTATGATTGCTGCAATCAAATATGCTGAACTACCAGTAATGATCAAGTCATCAATATAGATAACAAGAAACAAAATATCATCACCAGAGTGCTTGACATATAGATTACTGTCAGAAGGACTACGCTGAAAACCACGATCAACCAAGTACTGATCAATCTTGATGTACCATGCACGAGGAGCCTGTTTCAGTCATAGTTACGAGACTTGGACTTGGCTCAAACTCGGTGAGGGTGACTTGACTCGGCGGCTTGGCGACTAGGGACTCAGACTTGGCATAGACTCGGCAAAATGAAAAAAAGGTTGAAAAAACCCTAGAAATTTAGAGATTTTTAAGGATTTAAAACTTGTTTCAAGCACCCATTATTGAATACAACACAAATAAAAGCAAATTTGATCACATACACAAGTATACAACAATCACATAAGTATAAAGTACACAAATTGTAGTTGTGCTGCTGAAGGAAATATCATACTTAGATATATAAAATTAGTCAAATGTATACAAAACTCATGGAATATGAAATCCATGACATCAAATGTTCCATACAAATATTAAATATCAAAACAATAGCTATAAGTCTATGACTCTATGGCATAGTGGAGCCACATCCTTCCTACGAAGGTGTTTAAGGGTTGGATGATGTTGCAGCTGCAGCCATAGTCCTTTGCCTGTGTCTGACTCTCCATGCCACTCTCACCAACAGTAGCTATGTCTCGTTATCTAGCCTCCTCCTCAGCCATGGTTACAACCTCAGCCTCTCTCTCTACTTGGTCCACCCAATCAAGGTCCTCGCCACTAAAGACTGCATCTGTAGCCTCAGTGATCCACTCAGACTGTGGATCAACCTCCTCTAGACTGATCGGGGTGTCGTCGTGGTCAAAAAGCTTCCTATATCTGAGCGGAAGGTTGTAATGAACATATACCAAGTCATTCATCCTCTCCACTGTCAATCTATTGCGCTTCTTGGAGTGTATGTGCTCAAACATACTCCAATTGCGCTCACAACTAGATGAATTGCATGGTGGCTCAATATATGAATGGCATATTTTGGTGGTTGTGTATCAGAACAAACATCTCCCCACCATCTATCGAGATGAGAAAAAGAAACAAAATCAATCTCATTTCAAGTTTCAAGTTCAAGTTCAACATTTAATAATAAATTATAATATAAAAAGATGAAAATTATGCCCTTAAATATATTTTTACTTGGCAGTAATGTTGTCCTACTATCTTTGCACATTTGACGTGCAAAGAAGTCTCCTCGTGCCTTAGTGAAGGCATCTATCTCGTGCACTATCTGTGTAGTAACAGTGGGCAACATCCGCTCTATCGTCAAGTAGAGCCCACTAAGAATTTCTCTATCTGCACGGAAATCACGACGGAATTGGAAGGCCGGATTTAGGAAACATGCGGCTGCATGGATGGGCCTATGAAGTTGGTTTTGCCATCTCCTATCAATGATATTCCAAATGGGACGATATTTCTCCTCAACGCCACCATAGACTGATCTAATGGCCTCTTTGGCCCTATCCATGCCCTCATATATGTAGCCCATTGCGGGCTTCTCCCCATCTGCAACTCGTAGGAGAACTAGCAAGAGCTGAATAAACTGCAAAGTGCAAACATGTTTCACAAATAAGTGTGAATGAAAAATAAACAAATAAAAGTAAGATATGATTAAAATTAAAACATAATAAAGAATTAAATTTTACCTTCACAATCTCGTCCACTGGTGTCCAAAACCCTTGCTCATCAAAAATGCAATCAACTACAACAATCCCTGCAGTGCTTGTAGAAAAAGATGAGGAAGACCACTCCTCACTAGTAAACATGCGCCTTAAAGCTGCCTTTGACCGAATCAAGGATTGCAACGTGATAAAAATTGTTGCAAACCTAGTGATGCCAAGACGAGACAACTCCCTCAACCCCGTGTATTGCCTCATAAGGTTAAGCACCCATGTGTGATTGTATACAAATTTGCAAATGTTTTTTGCTGCATCCACACATGTTTTGATCCATGGGAGCTTGCCAAGATCCTCCATCATGAGGTCAATGCAATGGGCGGCACATGGAGTCCAAAATATAGTAGGGTGCCTTTCCATCAATAATCTACCAGTAGCAACATAATTTGCTGCATTATCTATCACCACTTGCACTACATTCTCTTCCCCCACATCACCTATCACCTCCTCTATAGCCTCACATAGGTATGTGGCATTTTTGAATTGGGCAGAAGCATCAATGGACTTCATGAAGATGGTGTCACCTGAAAAAATAAGCAAAACCAATTATTCAATAAATTAAAAAACATAAATCAGCCATATTAAATTATTAATCATTAAATCAAATTCAAATTTCAATGCATTGAGGGAAGTACAATTACCTTAAGAGGAAACTAGGAAATTAAGTAGCGTCCTATTTCTCCTATCGGTCCAACCATCAGTCATGATGGTGCAACCAATCCTCCTCCACTGCACGCGCTGCTCCTCTAATTGTGCTTTCACATCTGCCACCTTTTGAGTCAAAACTGGGCCCTTTAGTTCATCTTCAGTAGGGGCTTTGTACCCCGCCCCACATATGGTTATGGCATCAACCATGTTTTGCCAAAAAGGTGACCTAAAACATGTCATAAATAAATTAATAAGTTACTTACATAAGTATTGTAAAATGAAAAGTTTTAAGTTTTTAACTTTAAATTTGAATTCAATAATGAGATACATCTAGATTCTAAAATAATAAAATTTAAATATAAATTTTAAAACAATTAAACGAAAAAGAATTACCTGGCTACATGGAAGGGAATGGTGCAGTAGTACCAAAAGTCTGCAATTGTTTTTTTTGCTGCATCATGTGCGTCCTTGTTCCAACCCATGCTCTCAAGCAACGGTTGGGAACCAGGAGTAGTGCGTGGTACAAAATATGAGTCCACCCTAGATTTACGAACTCTAGGGCCAATGCTAATACTACCACTACCACTAGCAGTAGCAGCGCCACCAACACTAGGAGTACGCATAGGCATAGCTGGTGCAGAAGTAGAAGCACTAGCACTAGGACGGTATGGAGGCATGGAAGAAGCATCTCCAACAACTCCAAGTCCCTGTCCAACTCCAACACTCACCAACTCATGCTTCTGTCTCTTTTTCATTTCTTTTTGCATTTCAAAAGTTTCTAATTGCACCTGCACTTCATGAATAGCCTCAGGAGGTGATATAGTGCAGCCCACTGCATCATGGACGGGTATGTGTGCAATATGGTATTTTAATCTATTTATGCCTCCATGATATATTGTTTTGCAGTATTTACATTTTGCTTCTCCTCTTTTCATTCCGGGAAAGATATCAGCATGTTTCCAAGTAGGGTCTTTTCTGACTGGGGTTTGAGACAGTGTGAAAATAATAATATGGTTTTGATTTGCAAATGAATGTGGCTGCAATAACAAGTAAGGTTTCTAAAATTATTTAAGTTGTAAGTCGGGTTTGTAAAAGAAAATGCAAACTCAAAAAGACAATGATTTTACAAATTACAATGAATTATTTGCTAAAAAACCACAAAAAAAAGCAATTAAAATCAAACTTACCTCTTAGATTTGGCTTGGAATGCAATGCAAACTCCTCCCAATCACTGGTAATGAGCTCTCAATGCACCTCCTTGCTGGTATGAAGCTTCCCAAATGATATATGACCCTGGATTTGTCTTCAACAGCTTACTGGTTGCCCTCTCTTCTCGTATTTTTCTTCACAATTCTCTTTTCTCCTCCTATTTTGCCAAATGAATGAAATGAGGTTGCTTTTAGGGTTGGGGAGATAATATAAGACAAAAAAAAAACAAACTTAAACTTTAATTTTATGTTTTTTTATTGGTTTTTTCATTTGCTGCCGTCGACCGAGTCCAGGGCTTGGGACTCTCCTGGACGCGGCAAGTCCGGCCTGGACGCGGCTGGACTCGACCGTGTCCGAGTTCGGGCTCCCAGGACTTGGCTAGGGGTGCTTGGCTCGGGACTCGCTGAGTCCTAGCGAGTCCGGGTGAGTCTCGTTACGATGGTTTCAGTCCATAAAGTGCTTTCACGAGCCTACATACCTGATGCTCTTTGCCAACAACCTTGAAACCAGGAGGCTGCGTCATGTAGACTTCTTCCTGCAACTCACCGTTGAGGAAGACACTCTTAACATCCATTTGATGAATTGTCCACCCAAACTAGGCTGCAATAGCAAGAATAACACAAATTGTGCTCTTCTTGGCAGTAGGAGCAAATGTCTCCTCATAATCAATACCCTCCCGCTTGTGAATCCCCGAGCAACTAACCTGGCCTTGTATTTATCCAGAGTACCATCTGCATGATACTTGACCTTATAAACCCATTTGCAGCTGATAGGTTTCTTCTTAGGAGGAAGATCAAAAAGAATCCAACTGTGATTCTTCAGAAGACTATAGTATTCGATCTCCATAGCCTTTTCCCACTTTGGAATTCCTTTAGCCTCTGAATATGTCTGAGGCTCATAGATGCTGTGGATGTTGGCCATAAGAGCAAAATTGATTGTGTTTGGCTGCTTGCTCTTTCTGCGAGCTGATCTACTCTCAATGAGTTCATCATCATGAAGATCTTCGATAGTCTTGGCCCACCACCTAGGCCGACGAGTAGAAGTACCAACATCTGGAATAGGAGAAACAACATCTCCTGGGATTTCTGGAACAATGTCATCTGGATGTGAGTTTTGAGGAAAATCAGGTGGTGCTATATCATGACCGATAGACTCCTCATCTTCAGAGTTAGAATGCTCTGAAGCCCTCCCATCAGGGGAACCAAGAGGAAGACGAACACCCTCATTAGAAGCCTTCATAGGCTGATCCATAGGACTAGTAGTAGGAAGAAATGGACCAGTAGTCTCATCAATCACAACATCACGACTGAATATGAGACGATTTGTCTCCACATCAATCAACCTGTATGCCTTGTGATTGTCGCTGTAACCAGTAAACATGTGTCTAGCTCTTGGAGTCCAACTTCGCATGCTTGGCGTCTGGAATCCATACATGAGCTGTAGAACCAAAGACTTTCAGATGGCCCACCTAAGGCTTACGTCCTGACCAGGCTTCTTCTGGAGTCATCTTCTTAACGGCTTGTGTAGGTGACTGATTCAGGAGGTAGACTGCAGTATAAACTACTTCAGCCCAATATTTCTTAGGGACATTTCTGTACTCCATCATAGAACGAGCCATTTCAATAATGGTGCGATTCTGAGGTTCAACAACACCATTTTGCTGAGGGGTGTATGGTGTGGTGAGTTGGCGCTTAATGCCATGTGTAGCACAAAAAGAAGAGAAGTCAGCTGAACAAAACTCTCCCCCATTATTTGACCTTAGAGTGACAATATGAGAACCTGATTCTTTCTCAACTAAGGCCTTATACTACTGAAATGTACTAAACACATCTGATTTATTTTTCAAAAAATACACCCACATTTTTCTACTAAAATCATCAACAAATAATAAAAAGTACCTGGACCTAGTAATAGATGGAGTGTTCATTGGTCCACATACATCAACGTGAACCAATTGAAGTACCTTGGAGGCTCGCCAAGAATCACCATCCGAGAACGGTGTCCGATGCTGCTTTCCAGCTTGACAAGCTCCACAAACTCCATGATTTTGAGTTTGGATCTCAGGTAGACCAACAACCAAACCCTCCTGAGATAGTTGAGAGATAGTGCACATTCAAGTGCCCATAACGCTAATGCCAAAGTTTGCTGATGAAAGTACTCTTGGTTGCCAGAGTGTGCTACTAAGAATTATCAGAATCAGCAAGTCGATATAGACGATGACCCTCAAGTCCCATAGCGATTGTAGTATGTGTCTCCTTATCAACAATGCTGTAGGCGGACGAACTGAAAATAACATCCAACTGGGGAGAATGCCTCATGATTTTGCTGACAGAGAGAAGATTATGTTCCATGCCTGGAACATGGTAGACATCGAGAAATATTAAATTTCTCCCTCCAGAGGGAATCTGAACATTGCCCTTACCGACAATTGTGTACTCGTCTCTTCCAAAAATGACAGAATCAGAGAATGGTTCAAATTTTGTGAACCAATCCCGACGATGAGTAAAATGCCGCGAAGCCCCATAATCAATATACTAGGCAAAAGATTGTACTGTATTTGTTGTTCTCTTGGCCATAAACGTATAGAATGTAGATTCTTTTTGATCAGTGTGCTCCGCAACATTGGCTTTAGGTTGAGACCTGCCCTGCTTCTTTTGTTCAGAAGCCAACCAAATTCGACAGTCAACCTTCATGTGACCATATTTATGGCAATAATTACATTGAACATTCTTTTTCTTCTTGCTGTCCTGAGAAGAACCAGAGCCTTTTGGCTGAGAAGATTGTGCCTTCCCTTTGTTCTTAGTAGAAAATTTGGCAGAGAACGCTTGCTCTGTGGAAGACGAATTGGCACTACTCCCAAATTGCTGTCTCCATCGTTCTTGCTGTAACAGCTTGTTGCAAATATCTTCAAATTTGAGATCAACATTGGTGGAGGTGATATTCAACATCTTGATGAAATGCTCATACGAACGTGGGAGACTTGTCAGAGTAATGACCACCATATCTTCTTCCTCCATTTTTTGACCAATAGCTTCCAGCTGGTCACAAATGTCCTTAATCTTCGTCAGATGTTCCTATAAGGACATTTTCTCATCCATCATGATGGAAAAGAGCATGTTCTTGAGAAAGAATGCTTTGCTCTTGTCGGAGGTTTCATGAAGGGCCTTCAATTGGTCCCAAATTTTCGTAGCAGTTTTGCTAGACGGTACCTGAGGTAGCTGCTCATCTGTGACTAAGAGTTTGATGAGCATGATGGCTTCCCAGTTGTGTTCATCCCATTTGTCCTGGCCTTGCCGGCTATATTGGGACGAGTTGAGTTCCCCAAAACAACTTGATCGAGGCAACAATATTCAAAGATCATTAGCATGCGTTGCTTCTAGGTATTGTAATTCTTTCCATTGAACTTCTTGCTGCTTTCGAGCATTATATTTGTCAAAGATGCCATCACGTACCCTGAAGTCAAACTGGTGAAGGCACAAAAACCATTGCACTGAAAACAAAAACAACTTCTGCAGGACAAATTTGAAGGTAGAAATCAAAACCCTAGCATAAATTTCAAGATATAAAACCAATGCAGAGTTTTTAAGACAAAACCCATAAAATTTCGACACCGCCCACTTGCACAAATTTCGAGGCACGAACTTCGAGACATCGAGAAAAAATTGAAGACAACCCAATTGAGATCTTGAAAAACCCACCAAGAATTTGCAATCGAATTTTTTTTTTGACTTCAAATGAAGGAGTTATTTTCAAAACCCTAGCCACAACATTGAAAGACCCACGAAGATGCAGAAAATCGCCCAGAAATGACGCGGAATTTCATGCATAAATGTGCCTAGAAACATGAGCCCCAAAGTCTTTGACAATCGCGACCAAAAAATGTCTGAAATTGCGCCCATAAGAAGCATAAACGCGCAGGTCTTTTTCCAAAAAAATGCATCCAACCAGACGAAAATCGTGGCAAAAGAAGGGACGAAAATCACATCCAAATCATGAACACACATGACTTGAGGAGATTCAGAAAATGCGCCCAAAGATAGGTAAAAAACGCGCCCTAAAAAGCACAAAAACACGTCTGAAATGATGCCCAGAAATCGTGCGCCCAGAAACGCGGCAAGAGGGTTGCAATTTTTGAAGTTAAAAGACCACAAATTTGCAGAGAAGCCGGGTCGAAATATAGAGAAATGTCGTCTAAAACCACAGGCCAGAAAAAACAAAGAAGATCTCGTCATTTTTTTTCTTTTTTCTATTAAAAAAACCGTCGCGTTTTTTAAAAACGTGAAAATCTGAGCTTGCGCGGGCAGAAAACCTTCATACACAGAGGAAGTTTGTTAAACAAAGACCCAGAAGGCAAAAACGCAAGCCATTTAGACCAAAGCAATGCGATTTTCAAATAGAAGGGACGACACTTGATAAAAAAAATACGACCTTTCTTGAACCCGTAGGCAAGAATAGCAGAGATTGCAAAAATAAAAACAACACAGCTAAAAACCCTCGAAAATCAAAGTCTAAAATTCTCAGGAGAAGCTCAGGATTTTTCCTGCTTTGATACCATGTTCAGGAATGAATTGGTAAAAACTAGCTTGCTTATTAAGAAGAGAAGATTACAATTTATAGCAGTGGCATAGCATTGAAAACATTAATGATTCTAACTACTACAACCAACTACAACTGTAGAGAATTAAGAAACCAACTACCTCTACCTAGTGACTATAGAAGACATTTAAGATGTCTAAACTAACTAATTAATTATATTATTGACCATTAACAATACAGGGAAATATTATCCTAACAAAATCAAATAAGCCTTAAGGACCTAAGCTTGCAATGCCTAGATTAATTTTGGAGGATTGAATTAATTCCTTAAATTTTACACCTAAAAATAGGTGATAGCCTTTTTAAATATTCGACCTATTAATTATCCTATTAGTTGAGATATAAATATTTATGCATGAACCTCAAGTAGCGAGCTCTATTCTTTTCTGTCCAAACACATATTGTCATGTATAAAGTGGGTATGAAATATAATACAATCTGTTTACATAAGGGGCTTTAAATATGGAACTGCATTGATTATTTGTATTAATTCATCAAGACATTTTACATCCTACAGTAGCCCAATGGACGTTTTAAGTGCTGGTGTAGCAATTAATAATAAATTTGGTAGATATAGACTATCATCTAATAAAGGAAAACCTTATTTGTTCTTCTTAATTGTTATACACAATTCTTAGCAGACATAGGCATAATTAGTTTCAGAAATTATCATTAAAGGATGTATAATTGGATAATTAATTGTTAGAATTTGTAAAACTATTTTAGAGATTAATAATTATCTCTTTGAGGTCAAGCTCAGAAAACTCTTAAAAACTAGTACACCGTGAACAAACTCTCAAAGAGAAAGAAATGAATCCTTTCTGAACAGTTAACAACCAAAAGAAATCAAATGTAGGCTAAAATTTGATTATTTTGTGACAAGTTGACACAATAGCGAGAATTAGAATCTGACTTTTATTGCTATGGACTTCTAGCATGTGATGGCCAAAAGCAATTTTGTTTGGGCTACTTCGTTAAATCATGGGATAAGATGACCAGATATGGGCTCAAATGATAATCTTATGCTTGACTTTTATTTCATTTATGTGAGTGTAATAAAACTAAATATTTTGAACAAAGATTTTTCATTGTCTTTTGTCAATTGATGAATAGAGAGTTGTATGTTTCAACATTCCAGTTAATGAGAAATAAGGAAGGTTACATGGGGACGCGTGCCCTGCCCCAAAACCCCCCATCCTCATCCCTTGTTGTCCCGGGGACAGGGGGACGCAAAGGGGACTTCCCCCACTCGTCCCCGAAAATGCAAAATCCATCGGAAATGCCAAGAAACGTTTCCTTCACTTTAGGGATGGTTCCCTGTCCCCTATATGGATTGGGGACGGATTGGGGACAGTTCCTTGTACCAGGTGTTGATGTGGTTTTTGTGACCATACCAAACAGCAGAACAAAATAGTTTTGGGGCTACTCCGTTCTCTCTTGATCAAAGTATTCCATGCGCTAAGATTGCGAGAAAGTTCGCATGTTCAACTCCAAGGTTCCTTTAGTGCGAATAGACCAGTTTGGTTGATGTGTATTGCTGTGTTCGTACGAGGGGACTTACACAATTGTCCAGATTTCTTGCAGTCAGCAGCTAATGTATGATTTTGAAGGGGAATTCTTTCGTGTATGATTTGGCAATTTAATCTCCCTCCTAAAACTAATAAGAAAGTGCGGAAAGTAAAGAGGAAAGGGCCTAAGAGATTTGTATTCTACTCTAAATGCAGGGTATGTGGGGCTTCGTCTCAATAGACTTCAACCGGATTTCACCTAGCCTCCGTCGGACAGCCTCAGCGAAATCGGTGCAATCTTCAAAGGGGATAGCAAAAGGTATTCAAGTTATAGTTTAACATACGTACACCATCAGAACAACGCATATAAGTATGTAAACCACAACCGAAGTTAAGCACAAGATAATGTCTAGTTGACCACGCAAGGCAGACTTATCATCAACAAGCCGCTAGTGGTATGGAATAAAGCGAAGCTATCTCAATGAAACACCACACACTGAAGTAAGCTACTTGCATGAATCTAATCTACTTGGATACGAAAGGAAGAAGAAACCTTGCTAGCATTTCATGACAAGATGAATTCCATCATCAATGAAAAGATCTATTATCATAAAATGTGTTACACAACAATCTCTTCAAAAGTTTTCAAAGGGAAAACTTTCTCTCTTCTCCAAATTATGCAAAATGCTCTACAATACTACACTATCTAGCTCTAAAGCTCTCTCAATGTCTACTCTGATTCTAACTTTCTAACTGTCTAACTATGATTACAAATGAAGGGGACTCCCCCTTTTATAGCTAGCCAAGTCCCAAAGGACGGCTAGGGTTACAATCAATAGAGTGGCCAGAATCGTGCCACCTCAGCCCTAACCCTAAAAACTGCCAGAATAGGGAGTGGTACATTAAATGAATCAAAGATTCCCACTCACTCCCAAAATAGCAAATGTAATAAATGCTCAGTCTTCTAGAAGATCCTCGTCCAGTAGCGTGTTCCCATTGGCCTTCTCTCTGACTGCCAACTCAACAAACCTGCTAAGTACGACCTCAACCTCATGAACTGAAATAGGCGGAACACAATCCAACTGAAACTCTAACACCGTGACTGAGTGCTCGTGCCTTGTACAAGATTTTCTCCAAGCAGCCAAGGAGTCCTGCGTGTTCTGGATCAAAGTGGAGAATGTAGCGGTATTCTCAAAGTCATCCTGTACAAAGGTCTTAATGTCTGCGAAGAAGGGAACCAGCAAACCCCTCAAATTATCAAAACTTATTTCATCAGGATTCAGCCGCCTAGCAAATATGGCCTCGAAAGTATTCTGAACTCCATCTATGGTATTAGCCCATAGCCTTATGTATCTAGGCGGATCGCGTGTTGCATCGAAGAAGCCACGCCCTGTGATAGCCGAAGAATACCACCGAGAGAAATCATATCGGTCATTCGCCTGAATGACACCTCCATCAATCAGCAACTGCAATGGCACATGCCTCAACACCTCAAGGCGCTGGATCACCTTACTTTGATAGATGGAGGCATCGCCCCAAGCATGATCCACCGCATCTATCCGTGCCATAATAGTAGAGGCCTGCTGAAAGGCAAAGGCAAGGTCCTCCATAAACTTCTCTGTCTCAGCACGAACTCCTGTGACCCATTTGTCTGCCTCCTGTGCCATCCTTCCCAACTCTACTAAGCCGCTGATCGACTCTCTAGGTACATCCGCTGGAGGCTCTATCACTGGTACATCCTGCCCTCGAGAACAAGACAACTGCTGAACATATCCAATTAACGCCTTGTGTTCTCGTTTCAACTTCTTATATTTTCCTTCTTTCTTGAACAATCTATCCTTGAGGGCGAGGAAGGAGTTATCACACTCCTCAACAATCTGAGCACCAGTAGGGCGTCCCAAATCAAGAGTGGTGACCACATAATTTTCAGGAGCTGCTTCATTCCGATCACACTCGACTCGTGGGACAGCAACGTGAAGAGTACGAGAGCCATCCTCATCCGTGGAGATCTTCGAAAACTTTCTTGCCTTCTTCTTCGGTGGAGGAGCACTGATCCGGTTCAAAAATTCTCCCATCTCAAGCTGGCTGGATCAATCTCTACTCGGGCTTCTACCATTCTATCTCTAAGCCAATCGGGCCTCATATATATGAGTATATCGAAGAACGCTACTCTTGTGCCTCGACTTCTCTAACCTGTTCCACTTCTTCCTCATTCTGGCGAGGCTCATTGTCCTCGAGTGGCTGAGTGTCTCCTGACACTATATCATCATCATCGCCATCATTCATGGCCGCCTCTAACTCCTGCTGAAACTGAGGGTCAGTAATAGTCCCCTCATCATCATGCTGATCAATCCTAACAGGTACATTGGCACTCTGGCCAATTGACTCTCTCCGTGGAGGCTGAATATCATCCTGTATCTCTGGTACCTGATTCATTGCAATTCTCTGATCAACAAATAAAGACACCTCCTGTATGCTTGGAGAACGTGTCTCCAAAGGTACTGCCAACTGACTTCGTGGAGGCTGCGGGTGAATTATTTCTTTTGGACTCTAGACCCAGGTGTAATCTGTTTCTTCCTTCCTGTGGTGGGCGTCCTGTGATCTCCCATCATATTGTAAGTCAAGGCAATTGACCTACTTTTCAATCTGTTCACTCTCCTGTCAACCCATGCCCTGGTGAATGTCATAACTGGGATGGAAAGAGTATCAAGATCAGCAACCTCGGGCTCTGACCAATCAATAGGCGGAAGTGGAGTGTCCCGAACAGCTGCATAATCCGGGTGGACTACATCCATATCCTCGCTGACTTGGTCCGGGACTGGAACTACCTCACACTCCCTGATCAGAGTAATCGGCAACCGAGAAAACATCCTTTTCCTTACTTCAATTTCATCAACTGCATCAGCCCAATAATCCTCAA
>VDFB02101745.1:0-12968 GCA_007258455.2 Sequoia sempervirens
TTACATCATTATTCAACCAAGATTTTCAAGGTAGATAACACACCTAATCCTAATCTGGTGTAATTTGATATTTACACTCTACATGTGCCACCAACTCCCATATTGATGTTTCATTTCACCCATTTCATGATCTTTAGAGATACACACAAAAATGGTGTATGCAATAATAATATCTAATTTTGGATTACAACATTATTCAACCAAGACTTATAAGGTAGATAACACACCTAATCCTAATATAGTGTAACTTGATATTTACATTGTTACGAGGATATGAATTGCAAACTAAGGCACCTAATATGATTTACACAATCCACTATTACACTCCTTTATACAAATTTTACACATACTAAAGACTAGGCCAACACAAATAAAGGGGGATGGTAGACTTATTTTCTTAAAACACTTGGTGCATGCCCCTCACATTATACCTTAGGTATGGAGGGTGATGTTGGGAATCATAATTACAATGGTCATGGTAGATGGATAAGACAACTATCTACATGATTGATTACTGCATTACATCATGGAAACATTAACACATTAGATAATGTTGAACTAGGGCTAGTGCATGCTAGCATATTTTGGGTGAAGCCACAATAGTGGTTTACAATTCAAGTGAGGAAGGCAAACTCACAAAAAATGACCCCAAGGCAAAAAATGTGATTTTGGGGGTTCGTACGAACCTACTAGTTTGAGCAAACCCATAAGGGGTTCACTCGAACCAGGGTTCAAGCGAACCTCTTTGAATCTTGGCTGCCAAAAAAAAAAAATGCATTACAAAGGGGTTAAGTCACAGACTACATATTCCTCATCCCCCCTAAGACACAAAAAAACCCTAAATTTTGGCACTTCGGAGCTCGAGTTGAGGATGAAAATGGATGAATCTTCATAAACCCAACTAGAATCAGGTAGTCCTCAGAATGAGCTATCCAATGAATATAATTTTAATATGTTTTGGTTTTATTATGTATTTATTTTTTTATTTTTTTTAACATAGGTTTTCATCGAAAATGAAATTGCTTTGTTAGCACATGTGGAAAAAGTTTTCAAGAAAAATTTAGAAAAATATGAGTGCACCAGATGTTAGAGTCCTTGATCAAAAATAAATAAATTGAATTTTTGATATATATACAAAAAGTTGTGTTATCACGGTCCAGCTATGTATGCGAATTATGGTGGTTTGACTTCCAAAACTTGATTAAAGAAAAAATATTCAATAAAACTATCTAGCCAAATTAGGGCTTTAGATATGAAGTTACAAATCTAAATTCGGAAGAATTGGAATTTTATCCTTCATGGAAAAAAATTTATCGTTATATGGTGTCGTCACTTTTTAAAAATGTTGTTTTTCTAAAAAAAAGCCATTTTTTTAAAGTGGGAGATGGAAAAAGTGCAATCTGATTCAAAAAAAATTGAAAAAAATATTTTTAGAATCTACAGACAAAATGTGACGAGACTCTAGTTTGCATTATCTTCAAATTCCTCATGGTTTAGCCGCTATAGGTGCCCAAATGTGAAGATTTAGTTAAAAAAATGATTTCAATGTCTAGTTTGGCCAAAAATTGTAAACCACCATTGTGGGATCACCCTTTTACATATCATGATTTATCTGAAATTAGAGGGCTATGTATTGATGGCATGCACATATGCATTACATAGTGAATGGGGTTGCCTTTAATGATAAATAAAGATCTATCATAGGCTCATGCATGAGGTACCAACTAGGTTTAGTGGTAGAGGGTTATGCTAGTCAAATGGAGGTAGACCTTCAATTGATTGGTAAAGATTTATATTGTATGGATACCATACAAATAGATGGTAGGATGGCTTAGAGATGCATGGATGTTGTCCTAGATCGAAAGGACCTACTAGTATAGGGGTCAAACATAGATAATCATGTAGATGTTTTTTCTATTAGTTTATCATGTGATAGTTCAATTGGGCCTAGAAGTAGACACCAACATGTCCTATCTACTAAAAGATAGAGAGAATATCCTAGAAACAGGGTGAGATCAAGAGACCTCCTTTTGTGGAGCACACCCTCACTAATGATGGTATGCAAGATGACATGGTAGTGGTGATGCATAGAGATGATGTTACCCCAGTATGCATATGGTTGCTTATTGCTAATATCTTGAAAAATTTAAAACCTATAAAATGATTACCTTAGGACTAATAAAATTATTTTCTAATGTTCTAGTGCACTTGGGTGCATGTAGAAATGATCTTGATTCCTACAAATCTTGACTACACTAAAATTTATTTCAAATATGTGCTTGCCTTGATGTATGGAACTTGCATCTGAAAAGGTTTGGTTTTGATAAACATCATTAAGGAGCTTTCCAAGCTAAGATTGTTGTCATCTAGTCAAACCTTGTAATCATTTTAATAATTTAGTACAATTAACAAAGATAGTATACAATCATTTTGTATCCCTATGATGTCAACGTCATGCTAATACTATGCTCTTATAATGAAGCAATATGTAATTGCACTCTAATGATGTCTTAGAAAAAATTCCTAGATGATCATAGAAAAATATGTGTGCTTTCATATAACAACCTAACATGCAATTTGAAACATTTTACTCTTTATTTGATTCATAGATACTAGGAGAGAGGACCCAATAGTTGAGTACCCTAACTTCATGCTTCTCAAATTCCTACTTGGAAATTTCAAATCACTCCCAATTTCTTACAACTTATTTAGCAAGTTCCCTTATAACTAATGTTTCAAGGCCACATCGTCAAATATGATGCTACATTAGTATGCATTTTTCTAAGGTGTCGAAAAAGACCCAAACAAGTGTTAGACTAATAGTTGTGCACTAATTCATGTTTTATTAGTGCATCGATGCGGAATCACATGATTTGTTGCTTTCTAGATTTAAGAAATACATTTCATTCAATTATGGGTACTCATCATCAACACTAACAATTTTAAAGTCACAAAACACTGAGGTACAAACATTTAAAGTGGTATTAAAAATCTATCAATTCAAAATCACGAGTTAAATGGTCAGTATGAAAATTATATTAATAATTTATCGGTATAAAATTGTTAATTAAATAGTTAAAGAAAATTGGTATTAAAAATCTATCAATTCGAAACTGTGAGCGAAGTAGTTAATATGAAAAGAGACTTCATGGTATGTGTGAGAGTTGTATATGCATAAAATTGGTCATGTCTAATTAATCCTGGCATTTAATTAAATATTTATTATTTAATTAATTTCTTTAAAAATCCTCCACATATGATTAAATTTAATTAATTTAATTATATTGTTCATTCACTTTATTCTTCCACTTTAATTAAATAAATTCATTTTATTTAATTACCACTTTCTTAAGTCCACTTAATTAATTAAATAAATATCATTGTTTATTTAAATTAATTATCACATTTAAGTTTAATTAAATCCTTGATTTAATTGAATTGAATTCAAATCTTTCTTCTAATTAATTAAATATTTTATTTAATTAATTTCATCCACATGTCATTTCTTAAGACAATTTAATTAAATATCCTTCATATCTTTTCAAATCACAATTAAAGATTTTATTTAATTATGAAATCTTTTATTATTATCCAAATCTTAATTGAATATCTTATTTAATTAAAAAAAAAATCTCCATGTCACCCATAAATGAATAACATCATCGAAATCTTTCCATAATCTCACAAAAAGATGATTTTTACAATTCATCTTTATCATCTCATCTTATCTCTTCTTCGAAAAAGGAAACAAAGCTTGTTTTCTGTTTTCGTCTATTTTTCTCTCCAATCTTATCCATCTTCGACTGTTCGATCTGCCAGGAATTTTCATAGCCGTTGATCACATCAACCAATCAGAATCTTTCAAAAACTCTATAAATATCCCTGCAAATCCAAGCATTGGTTACAACAGAGAACACACAATACACGTGCATTAGAACTTAATTGTATTCTAGCATTCTAGCATTGTCTTTATCATCTTTAGATTTCATAATCTCGTAATCTTTCACATTAGCAATCATGTTTAGTATCAACATAATCATATCTTAGCATAGCATTGCATACATTCATATTCAATCTCATTCTATAGGAAGACTGTTTGTTGAGCCTAGCACATAATCTGAGAGCCAGCTAGAATCGACAAAAACACTGGAGATAGAGGACGAAAGGATGACATCGAGAATAGAAAATTATGTTTGCATTTCTTTTATTCTATTTTCTGTTTTTCATATAATGTTCTATCTGTGTGTTTTGATTTCTTTAATATACATTTGATACACTCTTAAAAATTGATCACACAAGAGTTACAATATTTTAGAAGCTTCAATACACTTCCTTTCAAAAGTGGACATCTCATTCTAGATAAAATAAAACTGTAAGGAAAATTAGATGCAGAAAACAATTCTCCTACCGTCAATACCTCGGAAAAGAATGCAGAAGTACTTTTAAATTTTCAATTACAGTCAAGTTGAGATGCACTATGAAACAGATTACAGAAACAGAGTATTAGACAAACACACATGAACACCAGATATATGTGGGAAAACCCTTACAAGAGAAAAAACCCACCACACCAAGAGAAATCACTTTGTATTATAGTAATCGAAATTACATACAATTCCAGACTTATCTTTCTGGTGTCATTATACAGCAACATTCATCATGAACATTCTTCGAACAGAAACATCCAAGTTATAGCCTTTACAGATTTTAAAACCTTTACTGATACAGTTTTAATTCTTCACACTTCACTGTTGATCGAACTAATATCCAACCCCCAAGCATCTGCAACCTCCAACTATATCCATGGTGTTCCCTGACTGTTGAGCTTTCTCACAGAACCGTCGCAACTGACCAACTGCTAACGGTTCACTTTCAGCTTCCTCTAATCATCCACGAGATTCCACGTATGACAGTCAGATGGTCAACAAAATTCGTAATGCACTAGCATCTTGGTGAGACACTAACAGTGTCTCGCCGATGCCACATATACTTCATATCGATGTCGCCAAGAGCCTCTGTAGTCACCAAGATGCTATATCGAGCTCCAAGAGATACACCGAGTCATCACATAGTCGCCCTGACCTATCACTTTCGCTAGAAGGTCATAGCGAGTCACTAAAGTTATACCGAAGACACAAGTCATATCGAGCTCCAAAGGATAGTCAACAAGACTTTTTCTATCGCCAAGAGGTCTCATAGAACAACTTGAGTTACACTGAAAACATACACCTGTCGGCCAGACAATCAGCTTTCGCCGAGACATCATACCAAGATCCATATGTTTCACCGATGACCAACTGTCGCCAAGAGCTACCCTGATAGCCATCGGCTATCGGCAAGACATTCTCCATCGCTAAGAGGTTTCTCCAATAGCTTTAAGTTACCCCAAATATTCTTCAACATCGGTGAGACTCATCAGAGTCGCTAGGACTTCTTACCGAAAACACAGTGTTCCACCGATGACCACCATTCGACAAGAGTTACACTGAAGACTTCAATACATACGCTGTTGGCAAGAGATTAACACTTCGCTGAGACTTCTTAGCGAGAACCTTCAGTTATCCCGAAGCCTGTAGTCGCCAAGAGTCACTCTGATTCACGATTGAATGGCCTGTCGGCCAGAGGTCTCCCGAGCGCTAGAAGGTCACAACGAACACACTATGTAATAGTGATAGACTTCTTAGTGTACAAATTGGAAAGACAGTAACAAGGTCACAGTGACCTGGTCAGAATTGAATAAAGCAAACTGCTAGTTGGCCAGACATGGAACCTGTCACACCAACTTGGCACTCATGGAGGTTTCAGCCTGTATTGTTTGAGGCACATATTTCCAACAATCTCCTACTTGACGAAGATCATACAGGCACCTCCAGAGCACATCATAATTTACTGAAAATCATGGGCACTAAGGCCCATTGAACTGGCACACCACCTGAACTTGTCTATGCTCACTGGCTTCGTCAATGCATCTGCAACATTCTCTAGAGTATCAACCTTTTCCAAATTGACCTTTCCATCCTCAACAATATCTCATACAAAGTGGTACTGTACATCAATATGTTTCATTAAACGGAAGTTGGGTTAGCTGCCGGAACAAATAGCACTCACGATTGTCACATAGATTATTATTTCCCACATCAAAACCAATGTTAGAACACAAGCGTTTCAACCATACAACTTCTTTACAAGCATGAGTAGGTACGCCATTTAGCCTCTGTAGTGGACAAAGCTGACTATGGCCTACCACTTGCTCATCAACTCAACTGCACCACCATTCAACCCTTGAAGCGTATCCCACTAATTGGATCTCCCTGTATAATGTCCCTTGTCCAGAATCTACATATCCACGAATGCTGAGAGACCTCTGTGACTCAACCAAGTTCCCATGGTAACACAAAGAAAAATCTGAAGTTCCCTTCAAATACCTAAACACTCTCTTCACAGCATCCCAATGTATCCTTCCAAGATTTTCCATAAATTGACTAAGAACTCCCACTGCTTGGGCAATGTTTGGCCTTTAATAGAACCATTGCATACATGGGAGCGCTACTACACTAGCATAAGGAATTGCGGGTCATGTCCTCCATCACCAGTGGGATATTTTAGGCGGTCCTCAATAGATAGCTTTGTTCCACTGCATATTTGGAACAACTAGCGCTACAATCATTCGCCACAAAATCTCTTTAGAGCGGTCCTTATATACTTACTGGTGAGCCAAGTTTTGCTATATTATTTTCACGTCTTGGATATCTCCATCTCCAGAATATACCTAGCTGCACCAAGATCCTTCATTTCGAACTTAGCAGACAACTAAGACTTAAGATCAGAAATCATTAGCTTGCTATTTCCTATGAACAACATATCATCAACATAAAGAGCAATAAAAAGCACTTGATCACTTTTAGCTTTATAGTATACATAGTGATCTGATTTTGATCTCTCAAAGCCTAAAGATAATACATAAGTATCAAATTTCTGGTACCACATTCTAGGTGACTGCTTTAACCCATACAGAGACTTCTTTAATTTGCATACCAGTTTTTCTTTACTTTTCTCAACAAAGTGCTCAGGCTGGGACATATAGATTTCTTCTTCAAGATCACCATGAAGAAATGTTGTCTTCACATCCATCTGTTCAACCTCTAAGTCATACGCTACTGCAAGTGACAATAGAAATCTAATGGACGTCAGCTTTGCTACAGGAGAAAAGATTTCCCCATAATCAATTCCCTCTACCTGGGAATAACCCTTTGCAACCAGTCTTGCCTTGTATTTTTCTACACTTCCATCCAGACCAATCTTTTCCTTAAATACCCATTTGCAGCCCATAGGTTTTCTACCTTTAGGCAAGGGCACCAGACTCCAGGTTTCATTCTTATCTAATGACGCAATTTCTTCTTCCATGGCTTCCAACCAAGAATCTGAATCAGACATTTTAATTGCCTCTTTTATAGTCCTAGGCTCATCAGTGCTAGAAATTAAAGCGTAGGCACAAGTAGAATCAATTAATGAGAACCCGTACCTATCTGGTTGTTTCCTTTCTCGAGTTGACCTCCTCACAGGCTGAGGCTGAGGTTCATCTTCTTCAGAACTTTCAGAACTGCTAGAGCTCTCCTCAGTTTCAGGTATGTTTTGAATCTTCAATTCCTCTTTCTCTGGTGTAGGAGGAATTGTTGCTACATCCTTACTATTTTCTGACTTTGTCTCTAACTGCAGATCCAAGGTGGAAGGTTTCAACTCACGAAATATTACGCCCATTTGTATGCAACCTTCTTTGTAGCGAGGATTCCAAAGCTTGTATCCTTTAATGTTAGCACTATAGCCAATAAAATACGCCAATGACCTTGTTATCAACTTAGATATTTTTACATCCGGCACATGTGCATATACCTCATAGCCAAAGACTCGAATATGTCTAAGAGAGGGCTTCTTACCAGACCATGCTTCCAAAGGTGTCTTATCAACAAGAGCAGAGTTTGGAGACCGATTAACCAAGTAACATCACGTTAGCGGTGGTTTATTCCATAACTTCTCCTCAAACCAACACTACTAAGCATACTTCGTACTCTCTCCATCCTTTATCTGTTGAACCTTTACGCAGCTCCATTCTGTACATTGAATTATAAAGGTGTAGTCTTGTGTCTTTTGATTCCATGGTCTTTGTTATCTTTCAAATTCATCGAACATAATTCACCGCCATTATCAGTCCTTAAGCATTTTATTTTTCTACTAGTCTGATTTTCAACAAGATTTTTAAACTCTTTAAATTGACTGAACACTTCTGATTTACTTTTAAAAAAATAAACAAATTCTCTCCTTGAATAGTCATCAATGAATGACACATAGTATCTTGATTTAGACAATGAAGGAACATTCACTGGACCAAACACATCTGAATGGATATAATCTAACAAACCAGAAGATTTATGAGGACTGTCATAAAATGAAACACGGTGCTGCTTTCCATATATACAGTGTTCACAGAATTCAAATTCCAAATTACAATCTTCAAGCCCCTCAACCAGGTTTTTATTTTTCAAAGTTTTTAAACCTTTTTTCTTCTATGTGGCCTAACCTATGATGCCAAAGCATAGTCTTCTCTGCAGGAAGTTTTACTTCCATAGAGTTTACATAATTAGGGATATTTCCCTCTTTACCTCCATGAGCAGCTTTCAATGACTTCGAAGAGACAATGTTACATAGAACAGCTTGTGCATCCAGCTTGTACAGGGTACCAATTCAAGCACCTCTAGCCAGCACCATTGAACCTCTAGTCATCTTGCAGCCACTTCCCGAGAACAAGACTTGTACTCCAATATCATTGAGCTTGCTGACAGACAACAAATTTTGAGCCAGACCTGGTATGTGCATCACATCATTGATCCCCTTTATTCTGCCATCAGGGAATTGGATTCTGACTCTTCCATGTCCAACAATTTCCAAAGTTGAATCACTCGCCAAGTACACCTTTCCACCATTGTATTCTTCATACTTTGTGAACCATTCTCTGTGAGATGTCATGTGGAATGATGCTCCAGAATCAATCAGCCAGACATCATCTGATGCCTGAGTAACCAAGGCTGCAATGAAGGCGTCACCATCACTATGAGAAGAACCATTATCAAAAGAGCCCTTCTTCTTCTTTTTCTCCTCTTTACAATCCTTTTGGACATGACCAGGTTGCCCACAGTTCCAGCATTTCACCTTGGACTTCTTGCCAGGAGACTTTGATCTCCCTTCTGATTTCGATTTGGACTTCTTGTCCTTCTTCTTTCCTTTCTCTTTTGACCTTCCTCTGACAGCAAGAGCTTCCTTAGCCATCTCAGAAGATTTTCTTCTCATCTCTTCTGACAACAAAGAACCAACAACATCTTCCATCTTGAACTGGATGTTGTACTCCTAATAGCCATCACCAGATGATCCCAAGAGTCTGGCAAAGAACATAACAGAAGCATACAATGATCTTCTTCTTCAATCTTTACACCAACATATGTTAATTGTGTGAGAAACATGTTAAATGCATTCAAATGATCAACTACAGACCCTCCTTCTTGCATTCTCAAAGAGTAGAGCTTCCTCCTCAGGAACAACTTATTCACCAAGGATTTCCCCTGATAAATGGATGCCAGTCTTTTCCACAAGAGAGAGGCAGTCTTCTCTTCATGCACATTGAGAAGAACTGAGTCTTCCAAACATATCCTTATCAGCCCCTTAGCTTTTCTATCTGCAAGGTCCCATTCTTCTTGCTTCATGCCTATAGGTTTAGTTCCAAACACAGCAAGCCAAAGATCTCGATCTACTAAGAGATCCTCCATCTTGAGTTTCCACAATTCAAAGTTACTACCATTGAATTTCTCTATTTCAATCTTCCCAGATGTACTAGCCATCTTAACCTATAATTAGAAATAACAATCTCTACAAGACTCCCACTGAACAATATTGACACAAAAAACCCAATGTACCCCCAAGGATAACACAACTGGCCAGGCTCCGATACCACTTGTAAGGAAAATTAGATGTGGAAAACAATTCTCCTAATGTCAATACCTCAGGAAAGAATGTAGAAGTACTTTTAAATTTTCAATTACAATCAAGTTGAAATGCACTATGAAATAGATTACAGAAACAGAGTATTAGACAAACACACATGAACACCAGATATACGTGGGAAAACCCTTACGGGAGAAAAAACCCACCACACCAAGAGAAATCACTTGTATTACAGTAATCAAAATTACATACAATTCTAGACTTATCTTTCTGGTGTCATTATATAGCAGCATTCATCATGAACATTCTTCAAATAGAAACATCCAAGTTATAGCCTTTACAGATTTTAAAACCTTTACTAATACAATTTTAATTCTTCACACTTCACTGTTGATCAAACTACTATCCAACCCCCAAGCGTCTGCAACCTCCAACTATATCCATGGTGTTCCCTGACTGTTGAGCTTTCTCACATAACCGTCGCAACTGACCAACTGCTAACGGTTCACTTTCGGCTTCCTCTATTCGTCCACGAGATTCCACATATGATAGTCAGATGGTCAACAGAATTCATAATGCACTGGCATCTCGGTGAGATACTAACAGTGTCTCGCCGATGCCACATATACTTCATATCGATGTCGCCAAGAGCCTCTGTAGTCACCAAGATGTTATATCAAGCTCCAAGAGATACACCGAGTCATCACGTAGTCACCCTGACCTATCACTTTTGCCAGAAGGTCATAGCGAGTCACTAAAGTTATACCGAAGACACAAGTCATATCGAGCTCCAAAGGATAGTCGGCAAGAATTTTTCTATCGCCAAGAGGTCTCATAGAACAACTTGAGTTACGCCGAGAACATACACCTGTCAGCCAGACAATCGGCTTTCGCTGAGACATCATACTGAGATCCATATGTTTCACTGATGACCAACTGTCGCCAAGAGCTACCCCGATAGCCATCGGCTATCGGAAAGACATTCACCATCGCTAAGAGGTTTCTCCGATAGCTTTAAGTTACCTCGAAGATTCTTCAACATCGGCAAGACTCATCAGAGTCGCTAGGACTTCTTACCGAAAACACAGTGTTCCATCGATAACCACCATTCGACAAGAGTTACACCGAAGACTTCAATACATATGCTGTTGGCAAGAGATTAACACTTCGCTGAGACTTCTTAGCGAGAACCTTCAGTTATCCTGAAGCCCGTAGTCGCCAAGAGTCACTCTGATTCACGATTGAATGGCCTATCGGCCAGAGGTCTCCCGAGCGCTATAAAGTCACAACGAACACACTATGTAATAGCAATAGACTTCTCAGTGTACAAATCAGCAAGACAATAACAAGGTCACAGCGACCTGGTCAGAACTGAATAAAGCAAACTGCTAGTCGGCCAGACATGGAACCTCTCACACCGACTTGGCACTCATGGAGGTTTCAGCCTATATTGTTTGAGGCACATATTTCCAACAAAAACAACCAACTATAGGACAAAATGAGGTTACCTTCCAATGTAAAAGAAAAAATAGGTTAACTTTTCAAATGCTCCATGTCAAACATGTAACATCCAAGATCATTTCCTTACAACATAATTCCCTATTATATGTTTCTCTTACACCATTTCCATGCATATGCCAAGTGTCTAGTGCCTCACAAAGTAACCCCTACTATTATACTCTTATAACCAATGCTACCAAGTGTCTAAAAGAATATTTCACTTTACATGATCCAATAACTCCCACATGGGTATTTCATTTTTCCTATTCCATGATCTTTGGAGATACACATAGAAAATGATATTTATAATAAGGTAATCCTATTTCTTATTACATCATTATTCAACCAAGATTTACAAGGTAGATAACACACCTAATCCTAATATGGTGTAATTTGATATTTAAACTCTACATGTGCCACCAACTCCCACATTGATGTTTCATTTCACCAATTTCATGATCTTTGGAGATATACACAAAGATTTTGTATGCACAATAATAATATCCTACTTTTTATTACAACAAATTATTCAACCAAGACTTATAAGGTGGACAACACACTTAATCATAATATAGTGTAACTTGATGTTTACATTGTTAAAGCATAGACCATGATTGTTTAAAACAAAGCTTACCAAACAATTCAACTCGTATTCACAATGGTATGCAAATCCATCATGAAGATCGACATGTCTGAAATCAATAGATTCATAATAAGTGATCTCATTAAAATCATAAAATTTTCATAGTCCATAATGTTATTTAGCCAATATTGTTGGATTTGACTCTATAGGTTTTTTATCACCAATATTTTGAAAAAAATCCATGATCCATCATGTCAAATTTATTTTCTCTAGATATCATACCCTTATGATGGATCATGAAGTTTTATTTCAAATATTGGTGATAATATTTTACATAGTCAAGTCCATTAATATTGCTTAAGTCATCTCATGCTAACATACTCCACCTACAAAACCAAAAAGCTAGGAGCTCCAAGGAAAAATGGCCATAGTCTCATCTCCAAAGGACTACATATATATAACCACTATAACCATGAATAACAATTTTTACTAGAATCCCATTATAGATCTGTAGTCTACCAATGCATAATAGTACATTTCCTCAAAATTAATAGTCTACAAAGAATAATATGTACACAACTAATCACTTCATATCAAATCAAATATAAGTTCAATACTATAATACACTATAGCACATAGAAACAAGGTGACCACTATATCAAACATTAAAAGACAAACAACAAAATATCAATTCCCACATTCAAGGAGTATGGCCATAAACATAAACCATTCCCTTTACTTTCAAACATATCCTCAAACCTTACTCCATGGATCAAGTTTTATTAGAGTAAAAATTATAACAAAACCATTCCATGTACTTCTCATACAAGCCCTTATGATTGGAATTCACATAATAATAAACTCATTAACATAAGAAAACTAGGTAAGCTATAAT
>VDFB02101746.1:0-32570 GCA_007258455.2 Sequoia sempervirens
AACGTATATGCAATCTTACATACAAGTAGGCATACATACAATATACATGCATTGATACATACATACATACATACATACATACATACATACATACATACATACATGACATACAAGCATACATGTGCATACAAACATATAAACATATATTCAATATGCATTTAAGATAAAGCAAGACATAACACGAGCATGTTATACCGCGCTCGCATTATGTCTTGCTAGACATGCTCCCCACAAATGAAAAAAACCATGTCAAACTGACATATAACGTGAGCGCATCATAATGCGCTTGCGTTATATCTTGCTTTGGGAATCCCCAAGCCTTGGGATTGGTATTATCCTTGGAATACCAACCCAAAGGCTTGGAAGGCATTCCCAATGACTAGATATGTGTTTTTGCAATTTCTACAATATTTCACATATTCGGGTTCGTGCTCACTGTTAGGATTGCACGTGGTTCAATATCAAACAAATCAAACATCTGGGTAATGTTAGGTTCTCTCTTAGCTATCCAACAATGCAATTTTTTTCACTTTTTGACAATGTTAAGCCATTCATCCATAATTTCTTTTGTTTGTATGTCTCTTTTTTGGAAAAAAATAGTGTTTGGTGTTTTTTTTGTTATAAATTATCTGATCATTGAAATTTCAAATAAATTACATTTTTAGAAACTAGACTCCATTCTACAATAATTAGTTTTCAAAATTTGTAGGGGTAGCACAACGAAAATTCTATTTTTTCAGGAAGTGTCTACTTCAAAAATTAGTAAAAAATAAAATATTCATTAAAGAATTATCAGAAAAATCATGCATCAACTACATACTATTAGCTAACTTCTGACTGTAGCGATTTTAAAAATACTAAAAAAAAGTTCACTGTACGAGGGTCTTACAAGAGTTGCTATGTTATGTTTTTCTGACGAAAAAAACACCAATTTGTGTACGTCCCTCATTTGAACCCCTTAATCTCAACCATTTTAAAAATAAATTAGTAGTTTAGAAAGTAGACTCAGAGCACTTGAATCCTTCTTTTTGTTCCATCTCAAAATTTTGAGTGTAAGTATCCTCAATTTCATGTCCAAGGTCAGTATTTCCTAGTTTAAAAAAAAAGTGGCTACTTAAGCCCACTTTTTGGGAACCATCTTGGTGCACTTACTTGACTATGTAATTAAATATTAAAACTTCACTTTTTTTGAAGCCCATAATCAACAAATATTCATCTATCCTTTAATACCATGCCTTGGGTAGGTACCTATTTGAGTCTATACAAGTATTTATTAAGCTTACAAGCATAGGATTCCTTCTCATTTACTTCAAATCCCCGAGACTGCTCAATATACACTTCTTTAATGAGACCATTAAGAAAAGCTATCTTAACATCCATTTGATAATTTTTTCTAGCCCATGACTAAAACTAAAGATATGATTATTTTAAGGGAAGTGTATCAAGAAACTAGAGCAAAAGTCTCCACATAGTCCACTCCCTCAAAACTTGCCATAAAACTTGCCTTGTACTTTTCAATGTTGCCATTTGCAACATTCTTGATTTTATATCATCACTTGGATCTCACAACTAACTTCGCTTTTGATGTTGGGGTAATTTCCATACATTATTTGTCATGATAGAGGTGTACTCCTTCACCATGGCACCTTACCAAACCTACTATTTTATAACTTATTGGAAGCTAGAAGGCTTTAAATCATTGTTATTACTCACCACTGTTGCTATAATTGGTTCACCCTATAAATTTTAAATATTACCTTCTCTAACACCTATCATTTGTGCTATAATTGGGCTAGATCCCTTCAAATTGATAAGAACTTATTGATCATTGCATTCAACTACAAAGCCCTTATCCTCCATTACTGAAATTAAAATAAAATTCTTCTTGAGACCAAGAATAAAAAAAACTCCATCGTCCTCCAAAGAGATATCCAATTGAAGTTGAAAGGGAATAGTACCCATTCCTATTGAATACTTGGCATCATCACCAAGTTTAATCTAAACTCCAAAATTATGTTTCTTGAAATTGGTAAAATATTCTTGGGTTGATGTCATATTCCTAGAAGCTCCACTATCCATAGATCAAGCATTGCTTGGAAAACAAGAAACCATTGACAACTAATTCTCAAATTTAGCACTAAACTCATCCATATGAGTTTCTATAGAGACTATCACTACCTTTTGTTGCTACTTTCATTGGTTCTTCTTGTTTGAATATTGTGATACAAAATGATCAAACATATGACAACAAAAACACTTTATTTTATTGAAGTCCATTTTCCCTAGTTGTGAGGATCCTAATTCATCGTTTCCCTTACCCTTGATCTATGACTCCATTTCTATCTCAAAACTTAGGTTACATGTCTTGTAAACCATAGATTTTCTTCAAACCCTTCTTCACACTCCTAGCTATTGCTTCGAACCCTAGCAAGTCCCTTATTGGTTTGTCATGTGCCCTAGTTGGTTCCTTCAAAATCTAGCCACATGTTCAAGCTACCATTTTTTTAGTCCTTAAAAAATGACCTAAAATAAACTTTGTTGGTTTTTACTAACCTTATTTTGTTCTAGCAAACCTTGACCACTAGTTTAACCCACCCATAAAAAGATCAACCAATTCCTAGTTGCCACTTTGTTCCCTAGCACTAGCTACTTCATTTTGTCCTAGCTATTACAACAGACTCATTTGCACACATGGAAATAATAATTTTGCCATGATTTTTCTTTCTTCCAACACACCATTTTTCTTAAGAAAATCATAATTTATTTTTACATATTCCTGACCTATTTTTAATAGTCTATGGCCATGATTGTTTGGAAAATAAATACATGTTTTTTGGATAAAAATTCTATGGGTTATAAAAAATTTCCTAGTATTTCTTGTGATATTTCACCATGAAAATCATGTAATTCCTTTTTAATTTTGTTCATAAACTTCTTCACTTAAACTAGGCCATGATTCATCATGAAAAATAATTACAAAATTTCAATAAATAAACCCGTGATTTTCCACACAAAAATCATCTTGCATCATGATGCTATGTTAAAAATTCCAATCATAATGATTAATTACCTAAGACTTTGAAAACATTGAATTAATCGCACAAATCATTGAAATTCAAACTATGAAATTGAAAATAAAAGCACACACAAATAATTGCACCTCATAACTTGAAAAATGAACAAGGACACATTCACAACTAAGTTACATGGAAACCAAATTTTTATATATATATTTTTTAGTAATCTTGCAATAGGAGCTGCTTTGTATTAATTTCAAAAAAGGAAGTTACAACTCATATAATAAACCAAGACTTAGCCTAGGATTCTATGAATAGCTAATTCACCCTATTATGCTTCAGGAGACTAGAATTTTTTGGAACAGTCTAGGGGGATTGTGCCAATTGCCGCCCATGATCCAATTGCTGTTTACTCCTTGCTTACCTGATCCCCAAATAACCATTTATATTTTAGTCATTACATTGTTTTAATTATGCCAATAATAATTTACAAATTACACCAATATATGTTCACTACTAATTGTGTAGCTAACCGAAAAAAAAAAGTTAAACATTGACACATATATGTTTTGAACACAAGACAAGTTGCACAAAATGAAGTCATTTTTGTATTAATTAAAGTACATTATAGTTTACAATTACCACTCTATGCAAGTGACTCAAAGCTTCAACTACATTGTATTTACATGTATATCTGAATAGTTAATGGTGCACAATGTCATATAATATAAAACATTATGAACAGTTAATGGTGCACATTGTGATATCATATAAAACATTGATCAACTTTATGAGCTATCAATTGCACATTCACCCACACTTCCTATCACATCTTCATGCATTAACTCCATCAAATTCTGGTACTTGCACACACAGTTAATGGTGTAAGGCTCCCTAATAAACCAACAAACATATTATAATTCATATATATGACTGAATTTATGCAAGCCACCTATTTTGTCAATTAAACCAAATATAAAATTGATTTCCTAAAAGCCACGACAAAACTCAGGAATAAATGGCCATTGCAAAATGAAATGATAGATTGTTTCCCACGAAAATTCAAATTTAAAAATCAACCACCACAATTCAATGCATTCAATTTGCACATTCAAATGATTTTATAAGAGGGAATTTCTAGGGTCATTTTTATTATGAATTCTTCTATGCTTTCACTAAATATCCTCTGCAAAATTTAGAGCTTACTAAGGCAACTTCTGCACATTCCTCTTAAAAGGGAGCTTATTCAAGTCAGTACACCCATAATAGCTAAATTCATGTTTTTATTTATCAGTATATTGGATTTACATTTATGTTGTCTGTTTCATTATTCAATATACTCTTGTATATTTATGTACTCAGTGTTTACATTATTTTCAAGCATATTGTTTTACATTTATGTTGTATGTTTCATTATTCAATATACTCTTTTATATTTATGTACTCAGTGTTTACATTATTTTCAGGCATATTGTTTTACATTTATGTTGTCTGTTTCATTATTCAATATACTATTTTATATTTATGTACTTAGTGTTTACATTATTTTTAAGCATACAAATTATTATGTTTTTAGTTAGCTGTTCAACTTAGCACTATCCATTATTTAATCATATCACAGTTACATTTTTTTCACTTGCATTCATCATAAATCAAAGATAATAACAACAAAATTATCCTTAGTAAAGTATACATCAAATATAATAACAATAACATTACCCATTTTTTAATCATATCACAGTTATATTATGAATCCCTCGTTAATAATCATGAAATTTAATGGGTATACAGTTTTTGTCCCAATTTATTGAGCAGTTTTTGAATTGCAATTTGCAGACAAATATATAAATATAAATATAAATATATATATATATATATACACGGCATGACTGTATATATATACAATCTGATAAGAATATATCATTGTATTTGCAGACAATGATATATTCTTATCAGATTATATATATATAATCTGATAAGAATATATCATTGTCTGCAAATACAATGATATATTCTTATCAGATTGTATATATATAGTCATGTCATGTAGTGTTTCATCATATCAAGCCGTGTAGGGTTTCATCACATGGACCTTAACATGAGCCTCTATCAATGTTTTCCATTTAATAATGCCCAAGTTTCTAGCCATATATCCCTATAACTCAGTTATCTTTAATAAACACATTGGAATTACAAGTTTAATATATATATAGTCATGTTGCACTAACAAGTTATGCTATTTTTACTGTCCGTGCAGGTTAAGTGGAAAATCATGGGACCTACGAGAAGACCAAAAAGGGTTGTAGGAAGAGGACCACACACTGTTAGAGTCACTCATGGGGTGCACTTTGTTGAAACAAAGTCTGCTGAGGAAGTGCATGCAATTCCTAGCCAACAAGATGTTCCTGACTCTGCAGATGAAGCCACCAACGCAACAAAAGCCAAACCTCCTATTTAGCCAAATGTTCAACCTACCGTGCAACTTCCCTCACCTGTACCCATTAGGCAGTGGACATATGCTGATATGGAAGGAGCATTTAAAAGTGTTGAAGAACACATGTCATTCAGGGAAACAACTATATAGTGGGGTATGCCACCTAGCAGTTTGAGGGTGTGGTTGTTAGCAGTTATCACCACCAAGAGGAGTCCACGTACCATTTTATTTGAGGAGGAGGAGACAAAAGTTGTCCAATGGTGCAAGGACATGGTAGAATTGGGCCACGAATTGCAAGTAAATTAGCTACAAGCCATAATTTCCCAAATAACTACAAGTCGGTCCAATCCTTTCACAAATGGGGTCCCCAGGAGGTCATGGTGGGCAGGATTTTGAAGAAGGCACCCATATTTGACAATTAGAACTGCTGAAGGAGCGAATAGTGACAGAGTGATTATGGTTTGTCCTTCTATCGTAAAAGTATTCTATGAAAAATTCGAGAATATGATCAACCTTAACCACTATGGAGCAAGCCGAATTTGGAACTGCGATGAGACTGGTATTCAGGTTGGTAGGAACTGTGGCATGAAAGTTATTACCAAATTGGGTGCAAAATGTGTACCACATTTGTAAGTATTCTTGGGTTCTACCTGTTTAAATCAAAGAGGCACATGCAAAACTATATCATAAATTGTGAGATATGGGCATTAATGGTAGTCCAAGAACATTCTTGGATGACAAAGAAACTATTTGTCAAATGGTTAGACCATTTTGTAGGTAATATCCCCGGCAGGGTTTCATTGAAAAACAAGGCCCTTCTTATTTTTGACGGTCATGGCAGCCACATGGCTTTCAAGACCATAGAAGAAGTAATAAAATTAGGAATAGACCTACTAACGCTACCTACTCATACCAGTCACAAGTTGCAGCCATTAAATGTCAACATTTTTGCTCCATTCAAGGCATATTTCAGAGAGAAAAGAACCATATGGCAAGCAAACAAAGACATGAAGAGTTGGCAATTCTTGCAAGCCAAGATTTCAAATTTTTTTTGAAACCAAGCAACATTGTTAGTGGGTTTCGTAGAATAGGAATTTGGCCACTTAATTAGTCAGCCCTTGATAGGGACATGGGGCCAAGTGAGGGCTATGTTGTTGAAGAGGATGCAAAAACTCCTAGAATAGAAGATGATGCTTTTACGATGGAAGATGAAGAGGATGTTATGGTAGCAGAGACATGCTTTCATCTACTTGGTTACAATGAGGATCAAATAGATGGTTTTGTGTGGGAATACAATGCAAGTGATGTGGCAAGTGATGTTGTAACAAAATGCAATGAGGGTGTTGAAACTACAACACACATTCAACCAGAAATCCAACCAATTTTTGTAGATTTTCAACAAGAAGTCCAACTAGTTATTGCACCCTGCAATGAAGATACAAAGATTATATCAACAGGCTTGAGATTTCCAATTCAAGTAAGCCAACCAGAATGCATGCATGAAGCAGCCACAAACCTTGGAGTACAATTAAATCTGACTAAGGAAGAAGTCAGCCTTTCTATGCCATCTCCACCACACATTGATCCAACTGAAGTAATCCATTACTTCACTACTAGAAGGAATTGGGAAGAGCATAGTGATGCTCAAAGTGAAGGTGACAATGAAATTAGTGAGGAAGAAGATGAGTTTGTGCCATGCACCCAACATGATGGAAAACAAAGAACAAGACCAAACAACAAATTCTTGAGACTTCCAGTGTAGAGGGTGCAAGGAACATCATGGGGAGGTCGCTCAGAAGTGCTTCACCTTAGTAGAAAGTCCCAAGTACTAACATCCGATGCCTTCATTAAAATGTACAACAAACAAGAGGCACAAAAGAAAAGGCAAGAGGAGTTGCAACAATGTAAGAAGGAGCAGATGTTGTAGAGAAAGGTAGAACATGAAGCATAAGCAATTGAAAAGGAAGCAATGAGGGCTAAGAAGTAAGTAAGGAAAGTGATAGAAGATGAGGAGAAGATGATTAGAATGTGGGGGAAATCAATTAGACCAAAGGATGAATGTCTACAAAAGGCAATTGAAAAGAAAGTTAAACATAGAGAGAGGATAAAATGTAAGTCTATAGTGGGGAATCCTATACCCCCCAACACCCTATCTTGCTTGATATGATGAACATATTGTCACCAACCTTTACAACTATCAACAATATGTAAGTTAGGAGTGGCTCACAACAAATGGGACTGACTGCAGATGCAAGCCAGACATTGCTTGCTCAAATAGCAACATGCCTTCAAACCTCTATTAACTAAGTATCACCTCCTACAAGTGGACCAAACTCAGCTATTGGCGGATATCTCACTCCACCTCCTTTCCTAGCAATATGGAGAACAAATAATGTTCGTATTGATTTTTTTTTTGATCGATGTAGCAGTATATTTTGGTGATCTACTTTGCATAGTAGATATGTTTATCTGCTTCAAGTTATAACTGTGATATGATTATAAAATGTGATAATGCTGTTGTTATTATGTTTGGAGCCTCACATATGTTTAAGGTGAGAAGAAGTTGAATACAAGCTTTCAGTAATATTTTGATATGTTTCAATCATGTTTCAACCATATTTTTTATGTGGCACCACCCAATCAACGATTGCAGTTTGATTAAAAATATAACTATGATATGATTATAAAATGTCCTAATGTTGCTGTTGTTATTTATTGGCACCTCAAATTTGTATCTCTTATATGTTTGATGAGGGTTTCAACCTTGTATTTTTCGTGGTCTCACTAATTACACTATGTTTCAGTGTTTGTCAATAAAATAAAATAAAATTTTTGATTGCAAACACAATTTGCAGACAATGATATGTTCTTATCAGATTGTATGATTACAATTTCTAGAAAATGATATATTCTTATTAGATTGTATGTATATATATACACACATACAATCTGATAAGAATATATCATTGTCTACAAATAGTTTAGATTTAGAACCAATGAAAACAATGAAGCAATGAAAACCACAAGTATGTATTAGATGAAGATTTCCAACCAGAAGTCCAACTAGTTATTGCCACATATGCCTTCAACAAACCACACGTATGGGTTTACCTAACCGCAGGTTGTCGAGCATCTTTAAGCCCTAAACTCATCATCTCCTATGGTTTTCTTCCTCATTTTCACCTCTATTATCCATATAAGATTATACATATATAATATGATATATATAATGTATATAAGATTATACATATGTAATTTGATATATATAATGTATATAAGATTATACATATATAATCATACATATATATAATGTATATTAGATTGTACATATATAATCTGATATATATAATGTATATAAGATTATACATATATAATCTGATATATATAATCTATATATATATATCATATTACATATGTATAGTCTTATATATATAATCATACATATATATAATGTATATTAGATACATATATAATTTGATATATATAATCTATATATATATATATATATCAAATTACATATGTATAGTCTTATATAGATATATATCTATATCAAATATCTATATAAGATTATACATATATAATTTGATATTATATCAAAATTGACATCCCTAAGATACCAAAAGGCTCTCTTTAACTGATATCAAAATTGACATCAAAATTGACATCCCTAAGATACCAAAAGGCCCTCTTTAACTGATATCAAAATTGAATTCAAGAGGCTCTCTTTAACTTATATTAAAATTGACATCCCTAAGATACCAAAAAAGAAAGTGTTGATTGAGGCTATGGAGAAAGCATGTATAAAATTTTAAGCAAATTATATGGAGGTTGCCATGGATGTTAGCAGTTGCATAGTGACTATCCATTGTTATTATTTAACCGAGGTTCATAAGTGATGGGAGAATAGTTCATGGGAAGGAAACTAATTGTGTAAAAGTGAAGAGCTGCGTTAAATGACTTTGATCGGTTTAAAGTCATGCTTGTGAAGATTAAGGTTTATTTTTATTCTTCAAGAAGTTGGTTTTACCTTTAAGTTGAAAAAGAAAACTCTACTTGAACCATCACTAGTTTTATCTTTTTGTAGTTGGATGATATTTTTAGCATCTGCGGGTTTCCATGAGGATATGAACAAATGCAAAGTGGGTATGTGCAGGATCATGATGGGCCAAAAAGTGGCGATATGATGGGTATGTGTAGGGTATGTGGCTGATGACTTTTTTTTTACCCAAAATTGATAAAATGAAAAGGGTTTTTAAAGGAGATTCTCCTTTCCACCAATATAAATTATGCTTTACTTTGAATTTAATAAATAATTATTATTTATTTTCTATTTGAATTATGACTAAAGTCCCATTGATAGGTTGATTGAAAAATATCTATAACTTTCAAATATATCACATTTTTGAATCCAAAACATGTGTCACATTCTATGCTTTGCATACTATAGGATTAAAAAATAAATTAAATTTCATGAAGTTTTGACCAAGTTAAGGTGGTTAGACATAGGAGTTTTATATTTTTAAAAGTTGTAATAAGAAATTCATAATTAATTATTTACTAGGAAAAAAATTACAAAAAAATATGCATCACATCTGGACATGAGTCCTCTACTTATATCCAAAATCTTATAAAAAAATATTATCATTTTGTTGTGGTTAGGGTGTTCGACAAACACCTACTTATTTTTCCCCTGAAATTGAAGTACCACCGCATTGAAATTTCAAATTTTCACCAAATACATTAAAATAAATAAATAAACCTAGTAGTTTAGAAACTACATTCATTTTTCTATAGATTCTATTCTTACATATTTTTGAAATATTATAGATAACTTATTCAAATTTTTACGTCAAGTTGCCTAACTTTGATTTTTCTAAATTTTTCGCCACTTAAGGGCCTGTTTTTTCCATGATGATCATGCACATACCCAAGTAACTGCTTTATTTTGAGTTTTGAGGGGATAGCTAATCCAAGTTAGCTGCTATATTCCTTTCAACGTTATTTGGACATGCATATTAAATTGATAACGCCAATGTGTTTATTAAAGATAATTGAGTTATAGGGATATATGGCAAGAAACTTGGGCATTATTAAATGGCAGACATTAATAGAGGATCATGTTAAGGTCCATGTGATGAAACCCTACACAGCTTGATATGATGAAACATTACACAACATGATTGTATATATATATATACATATACATACATACATATATATATACACATATATATACATACATATATATATATATATATATATATATATGTACACACACACATATATACATTCTATATATGTACATATATATACATTATATATATGTACATTATATATATGTACATATATATACATTATATATATGTACATATATATATATGTGTTATATATATACATATATATATGTACATATGTATATATGTATATATGTGTGTGTGTGTAGTCATGTCGTGTATGTATATATATACAGTCATGCTATGTAGGGTTTCATCATATCAAGCCGTGTAGAGTTTCATCACACGAACCTATATATATATATATATCATTGTCTGAAAATATATATATACAATCTGATAAGAATATATCACTGTCTGAAAAGAATATATCATTGCCTACAAAAATATATATACAATCTGATAATAACATATCATTGTCTGAAAATAATATATCATTGTTTGCAAAAATATATATACAATCTGATAAGAACATATCCTTGTCTGAAAAGAATATATCATTCTCTGCAAAAATATATATACAATATGATTAGAACATATCATTGTCTATGAAGCTTCATGTGATGAAACCCTACACGACTTGATATGATGAAACCCTATACGACATGACTATATATATAATATAATTGTCTACAAATTGTAATCCTAAAACCGGTCCATAAATTGGGACAAAAGTTGTATACCCATTAAATTTCATGATTATAATGTAGGGATTCTAAGATAATTCAACAAAATCTGTATACCCATTTAATTTCATGTGCATATTATAATTACTAAAAATAGAAAATGTCTACCCATTAACCCGTATCCTAAAACCCCTTAATAATTTGGGGCAAAATTTGAAAACCCATTAAATTTCATGATTATACCAACGTTTGATAGTATGCCCATTAAATTTCATGATTATACCGTTCAAAAATCTAAAAATGGTCTATTTAAATCACATTATATGTGATTAGTTCATAGAATAATTTCAAAAAAATCATAGCGGTCAAACCCTCGATGCCATAGACAAAATAATTCACAAGGGATCAAATTTCTACCAGTCACATGTAAATAAAAATGATTACAGTCAAACCCTCAATACCATATAGAGAAATGATTTTAAAACACACCAAAATGCATGCAAACACTGTCGACGCCAACAAAATTAACCCATTATTGAACAAACAATATTGTAGGTGGTGGAGAGAGGTGGAGATGTTACCTGTAGCAGAAGGGAGCCGACGGAAGTGGCCAAGGTTGCACGGGGTCGTGTTGATGGCAGGAGAAGGCAAAGGTAAATGAGAAGTGGGAAGAAATCTGTGGGAGATGATGAGTTTAAGGCTTAAAGATGCTCAACAACCCACGGTTAGGTAAACCCATACGCATGGTTTGATGAAGGCATATGTGGCACGTGGTTAACAAGGTAATGTGGTCGGGTTGAGATTAAAGCGACCACCTCCTAGCAGACCCACGTGCAAAAATGAATGGGCCCACATACAAACGCAAGTTGAAATAGGTTTATTGATAATTAGAAATAGGCTTTTTAATTTTTTTTTTTGGCTTTTTAATGGATGGGTATCGGTGAAGTGATAAAAATATAGTGGACAAAGGTCTAAAAACACCTTTTTTGAGCACCTTTCGCTTTACGGGTTCGACAAGACATGTTTTAAGTACCTAGAAGCCAAAATTTTCTTTTTAAGGTCCTAACTCACGAACAAGCCCAAAAAAAAAATGAAGAAATCAGAACTATTTTCCACTCTATACGGATGCACGAAGTTAACCTGGGCGACTACTGGTATGCCTCCCCTATAGCCTTATACAATTTTTTCCTTTTACATATTTAACTATAACTATGCTTTCACTAATCATCTTCTTAAACCAAAACTTGGTTTAGGAAGGCATACATCCATTCAATGCCAAAAATGGGCTCAAGATTTGTCATCTTCCTTAGGAATGAACAACCCTTTGCAGCCTTGACGTGGTGTTTCTCTAATGTTGTTGTCATGAAATTTGACAGAAAGGGGAGCCATAACACCTCCTCATTGCCATCAAGCAAATGACAGATATACCACTGATGAGGGATACTAAAGGTAGGCCTTGCCACACCCAGAATCTCATTAAAACCTCCAATAAAATCCATTTTGATTAAATCCTTTTTCAGGCCTCGCACCTCTTTTAGCTCTCCTAAATCCAGAAGGGAGGCCAAAAATCTGGAGGTGATGTTTATATTGACCCTATATCTATATGCCACCACTAAAAAGTCATCACCTAAAATTCATTTGATTGCAGTCAGCTCAAATGTTTATCAGGCTTTAAAGACCATTTTTAGCCTGTGGTCTATCATCTCTCCTTAAAAAACCATTTGTCTCTTCGAACAGACTAGCCTCACAGGCGTTTCCATCACTCTTATGCTACAGTTTCTAAGCTATGGGACATGTTTTCTTTCATCTAAATGCCTACTTTAATAGGCTCCCCACGCCTCCTTCACACGGGTCGCCACCTAGCCCAGCCATGAGAGGGGTATGACAATCATTTTGCCAAACCTTATTTGTGAATCTTTGCTTTCATTTTAGATAATGTAATTTCGGCGTTGAGATTTTAAGACCACTTGAGTGATGTTACTTCTCTGACACCCTTTTCATTACAAAATACACCTAGTGTCTTATCATTCCCTTAATGGGAGATCTTGCTTGGCTCGCCTTGTGATAAAATTATTAGAGGTGACGTGGGTTTTAATTATAATGTTCAATCTTTATTATCCCATCTACTACCAGGTTGGCAAGTCTATCTGCCTCCACATTTGCCTCCTTGAATACATGATTCGCTATGAAGCTCCAGAAAGTTGCTAATATCCTCTTAGTATCCAATTCTATATCGACCCTTTTTGTACGGCGTTTACAATTAGTGCAAGTCGCCTTCCACCTCATTGTCTAAGATCATATGACTTTGGAAAAGCTCTAAACTAAAGAAACCAAATGTATCTTAAATTCAATTTTACAATCCTTTAGAAAACATAGTCTTTTAGTCCTTCAAAAGAAAATTTTAATGAAATCCTCACATTCTTCTATCTTACTCCTATCTTTATATTAATTTAGTTAAAAATATTATCTTTCAAAATAGAAAGCTTATCTCATGTAGGAGATGAATTGGAAGAAAAGTACAAATCATTAGTGATTATCTACATTTTGTTAGACTTATTGAGCTACATAAAAGATATTCACTTTAATCACTCAAGTGAAATACAAGATGGAATAATTCAAACCACTTGATTTTTTCTCTACACGTTCATACCAAATTTGTGTAGAAGTTCCTATTTGAACTAGAAACTAAACGTAAAATTCCTACAAAAGAAAATAAACATAATTTTTTCGATGATGTAAGATTGCTTGACATTTAAGGTGCTTCTATATCAGACATCCTAGGTAACATAATTTTGAGTTGAGTACTCAAAAGCAAGAAAGTGAAGGAGGTAGATTTGGCTATCAAAGCCAACCCACTTCATTTTTGAAAATTCATTTATCTTCTTTGATCCCTTTCCTCTCCATCTAACAAGATATTCCTTTTACTCATTTCTCTTGGTTTTCTCACTTATGTATGTGTTATCATGCCCATACCTATGCATGGACATAAATTCTAACACAATTAAAAAAATCCCTCTATTATATTTTTGTCACAATTCATATGGTGGTGAACTATACACACTCAATATCATTGTACATGCAATACGACAAAAAAAATGCCACATTATGTAAGGAAAGATAATTAAAAGCAAGTGAATGATGCAAAAACTATTTGTTCACTTTACAAAGATTATGAAAACCTAATTAGAGCATGTGTCACTTCTTATAAATCTTTAAGAGAGAACCCTCATGAGTATACCCTCTTTGGTTTCCTATGTGAAAGTGATTTGTTCATGTCTCTATGACATGAACTAGGTTAAACCATTAAATTTGATATCTAATCATTTTAATATTATTATATGAATTAACATAAATAATTGATTAAGAAAACACACATTTGTCTCGATATCACCCAAGTTAAATTAAATAATGAAAAAATACAACACATGCCCAATTACTAATTTTAAGCTATCAAAAAGTGCAAATTTGACCTAGCTTATTATAAAAGAATTTCAATCACAAACTAAACATCTATTTAAACCACATAATATTAAAATCCTTGATCATAAATAAATTATAAGTATATGTATGTATATTCTATATTTAATCCTCTATTTAATTACTTATTATTTTTATTATTATATTTATTTATTTATTTAATTTTCTTACAAGTCGTATTACAATTTTTTATTTATTGATTAATTAAATTATAAATAATATTTATCTTTTTTCCCCACATAATTTTTTAAATTTTATTTCAAAGAATAAAAATACATTCCTCATATGCTAACACATGTCACATTTCTAAGTTGAACCAAAGTTAAGACTGTCCATGAACTTGATCACTATTCTAACTTGAAAAAATGATTTTTCCTAGTATCATAACTCATAAAGACTAGTCTCTATAAATTATCCATACTAAGCAGAAAGTAGAAATAAAAAAACTAGAACCATCTAGAACAGATACATAAATAAAAATACCAATACATATACACCTTCTACAACCACAAGGCTTGTTGAAGCTCTTGCAACTCACCCTCATTTAATTCCACAAGATGTACTTCACAAAAAGGAAATGAAAGACTCTCCTTAGAAAAAGAATCTTCTTGTTGGTTTATGTCTCAAAAAACATGGCAAATGGAGAAAGTATCAAATACCAAGACCACTTATATGAGATTGGCTGCTAAATATTTCAACTTCAAGTTGTAAATCATCTACTTCCCATTCATCCAATTGACCATGAGCGACGAGTCCCCAAAAACCTATAAGGATTTTAGACCAGAGTCATATGCTTTTCTAAACAAAAGCTTCAACACCAGTAATTTGGCCATGTTATTTATTCCTTGACCCCCACAAGCCTTCATGAAAAAATAATAAGATTTTAAAATAGATAAAACCACCCCAAGCCACACATATAGTTTGAGAATTGACAAACCCATTAAAAAAAACCCCAACTAGAACCCTTGTCTATCAACAACTCCCCTACTTGATATGACAAACAAGGGGATTTTTCATCCTTTAGCATATTGAATAAAGCCTATCACTTAAGCAAAAACTTGGAAAGTTGGAACTTCTTTACCAGCAAAGAGAAAATTGTTGCACCTTAACCAGACTCCCCATAATACTAAGAAGGCTTTAGATCTATTGAATCCAACTAGTCTTTAAGGCAATGGTCGAGCTCACTTTTAATCCATAGGTTGCTTTTCTTGATCCATCTATTGATATCCCCTAGATTATTAGTAATCTTAACCTATGTAGTACAATCTAAATATTCTAATTAAGTTGAATTACATTTTAATAGATACATCACAATTAAAATATAAAATAAAATAAAATAAATTATTTGATTGTAAAATAAATAAAATATTTTAAATTTTTGTAATAATTAAATAGAATAATTTACAATTTTTTGCTAAGTATTTATTTTATTAAAATATTTTTATTCTAATAAATTAGAATAAAAATAAATAAATAATAAACATATTTAAAAGAGGAGGAAAAAATTGTAGATTGCAAGAGAGAGGGAGTAAGTTTTCAGATTTGCTAGTAAAACCCTATCTTATTTTTAGATCTCTACTTTCATATATATATATATATATATATATATATATATATATATATATATATATATATATATATATTTATTGATAAGAAATGGCAGCTATGCTGCGATATATTGATAGGAAAACAAATTACAAAGTGTTCCTTCATACCATACAAAAATGGTATTAGCCCTCCAATGGCTACAAAAACAGAGAAAGCACCATATACATTTCAATTTTTTTGTACAAAAACACCATTCCCATCTCTTACTGATCTTCATAGAAATGCCCGGAGCTCACCAAGTCTGCAAACGCATGGCACCAATCCAGCCCAACAACTGCGTCAATTCCTAACCTCTGACATAGAAATTTCTACCCTACCAATGACCATCATTTGTGGCGTGCAGAGCCTTGCCTTGTGCATCCAAGATGAAAGGATACTAATCAACAACTATGCCCAAATTTAGCATTCTTTCCACATCGTCTGGCAAGGGGAGTCCCACACCAGTTAGTGCGGCTGCCACCGTGTTAATGTTGCCTACCAGAATCGATTCTTTAAAGACCGAATGGAGTAGGAGCAAACACCTCTCCTTTGGCAATTCTAAGTCTAGAAGTGACGCCAAGAACTTGGAGGAAATATCAGAGTTGGCCTGCGTTCGATTTTTTGATACACAATATTCCCTGTCGAGCACCATCCTTACGGCCTCTGTGCAAATGATATCCCTGTTGCGACAAATATATTTCAGTTGCTTGTCCAAGATCTCGCCACGGAATGCAGCCTCCCGCTTCGTGCTTGAAAGTTGAATTGGAGTATCCATTTCGGTATCCATGAATACCAATGAAAGTTCCATAAATAGAAGGAGAAGTGGAAACCGCATTAAGCGTCGGCTGCCAAAAAATTCATTAATTTCCATTCGAACATCTACGAGCTCATGTGTGAGAGGCTTGTTATTAATTCACACATGCAATCCCAGTATTCTATGTTAATACACCAAAGATAGTGAAGCTGGTTATCGCGAGAATGTCCCCCGTACGTCTTGGCTGGTCATGTCAACTCTTAAATGGTCCTTGCCAATCTCCCATTCATATGCTGAAATTGCCTTCGCCACCACCATCCAATGTCAAGAATTGGGTCAATCCCATCCAAAATAAATCCTTCCTGCCAAATGTGGGAGAGAAAATAGAGGTGCTTTCCACTTGCCAAGTGATCTAGCCCATGCACCCAATCTAGCCATTTGGCATAGACAATGAATGCTCCCCGTTACATGGGCCAATCCATTATCCTATTCCAACCCCTTCATTGGCCAAGGCATCAACCTCTTTGTTTCCTTCTTTGTAGATGTGGTTTATCATTGTGTCTTCAAAAAATTGCATAAGCTCCATTGCCTTTGTAAGAAAGGCGTTGAGTTTCCAATTTGGGGTGCCTTTAGTTCTTAGTGCATTAATGACTAAGGAAGAGTCACCTTCTATCTCTAACCTTGTAATTCTGAGTTCTTTACATAGTTTCAGGCCCTGGATCAGTGCCTGAAATTCAACTTCATTGTTTGTGCCAGCCGGAAGTGCCTTTGCCAAAGAAGAAACAGTGTTACCTTGATCATCTCTGACAATGCATCTAGTGCCTGAGGGGCCCAGGTTTCCCTTTGAAGCCCCATCAAAGTTTAGTTTGTACCAGCCCGGGCTTGGGGGTCTCCATACCATTGCTGCTTGGTCCGATGAAGATTCCATACACCCATTCCCAATCCAAGGGGGAATCTGGAGAGAAGGCCATGTTGCTCTTAGCCTTGCATCCCATTCCGAGAAGTGTTTGTTTTTCCCTTGGATATTAGCTAGTTTAGAATTCAGTGTTTCAATTATGTATTCCTCAGTTTTATTAAGTAAAGAGGGCACTCCCATTTTCTTTCCCTGGAAAATTCTTCTATTCCTCTCCTTCCATATTTCCCATATTACTATTGATGGACCGATAGTCCAAATGTCTCCATATACCAATTCCTGCTTGAGAGCTGGCCACACAAGGAACCAGGTTAGCAGATCTGTGTGTAATGCACATGCCCACCCTAACCTTGCGCACAACCATCTCCAACATGCTTGTGCAAAACTGCAACCAAGTAATATTTGATTTGTGGCTTCCTCTTCTTCCTCATAGAGGGCACATCTTGAAGGGCCTTGGAAGCCTAAATGTCTGAATTTTTCCACAGTGAGGATTTTGTTCTGTAAGGTCGCCCAAGCAAAAGTTCCTGCTTTGGGTATGCACATATTATTCCAGCACAAATGCAAAGGTAGATTACTCATTGACCTTTCCTTTTCTTCATGTAGCTTCCTATATCCATCTTTTGTGTTGTACCTTCTTGTTTTGGCACTAGCCCATACTAAAGTGTCCCTGCCCGAGTGCAATGTCAGAGTTCTAGACCTCAGAACATCAGATAGAAATTGAACTTCTCTTGGGGGTAGATCTAGGTTGGAGAAGTCTTTCCCTTTCCATTCCGCTGTTGGGTTGCTTTGTTCATATTGGACATAGTCTTTGACCTTGTCGCCCTAGCGTGTCTTTAATTCATGCTTTAGCTGTCCCCCCTCAAATATGTTGTCCAAGCAAGGGTAACTAGCTCAGGAATCCTCCCAAAATAATGCACAACTTCCATCTGCAATATCCCATGAGAGATAATTGCATATGAGGGATCGACATTTTTTCATGAAATTCTAAATTCTAGACCCGGACGGAGGATTTGCAATTGTGAGGATATCTCCATTATTCCCATCCTCAATGTATTTTTTGTGTAAGATCCGCGCCCATTTGCACTATGCCTCAGTATGCATTCTCCATATCAGTTTGGCTCCCAAGGCCAAGTTTTGCATTTCTAGGTCCTTGAATCCTAGTCTTCCATCCTCCTTTGATCTGCAAAGTTTTTCCCAAGAAATTAAGGTAATCTTCTTCTTCTAATCATTCCCTTTCCAAAAAAAGAGTCTCATTATCTTCTTGAGATTGTCCGCGCTTCCACTTGGTATACAAAGAACCGACATTATGTAGATTGGGAGGGTTGAGAGAACCGATTTGATAAGTGTGATTCGTCCAGCCCAGGATAACCATCTATTCTTCTAAGAGTGCACCTTTGCGTTTGTCTTGAGATTGAGGGGATACCAAAAACCAGTTGATCTCACCCCTTTGGCAATGGGGATACCTAGGTAAGTAAATGGGAACTCTCCTTTTTTGAATTCCAGAATTCGTTCGACTTTCATATATATTATATTATATTATATTTTATCTTTTTTATTTGTCATTTCTACAAGATTTAACATTATTTATAATAGAAACCCTCTTTTCTTTTTTAATATATATTTTAATAAATATTATTTTTGTATTGCCTAAAACACAATTATTAATCTTATTTTTTATTTTTTTTAAACACATATATTAAAATTTAAAATTAATTTTTTTATATGTTATACATATTTGAAGAAAAAATATTTATTTATTATTTATTTCAAGTTAAATCAACACAAACACATATAATTCTTTCTTTTTATTTTCACATTCTTTACAAGGAATATGATTTTTTCAACATACAAATAGAAGTATAAAATATATTACAACTTATTTATATAAGAATGCATATGTCAATAAATACACCATTTCAACCTAAAAAATACTCAATATTATTATAATTATTTATATGTGTGTGTATGTATATATGTATATTGTTGGAGAATGCCAAGATTAAAAAGTGTGAATTGATAACCTTCCACAAGTGAAACAATAAACACAATATGATATCTATCATATAATATGAAGAATGTGTAAATACTATGAGGAACCTTGCATATATAGGCAAGGTGGATGAGGTAGGAAAGTAAGACTAAACAACTAACTAACCCTCCAAAGATGGAAAACTTGTGAACTGAATTGAAAAGTGTGTGAGCAAGTGTCAAATATGCAAGTAGTAGGTGTCTCAAATGATGACGACACATGTCTCAATACTATATAATGAGAAAAAAAAAGAAACCTAAGTAACTTAAGTTGTAAGTGTGAATAGGTCAATGCTAGAAAGGTGATTAGCCAACTAGATGATTAATAACTCTATTTACACTAACATATATTTATACATGTATATATGTTTACATGTATATATATATATAAATATAAACACATGTATATATACATACATATACACACACATATATACATATATGTATATATATAAATATATACATATATGCATATATATAAATATATACATATATGCATATATATAAATATATACATATATGCATATATATAAATATATACACACATGTATATATACATAAATATACACACATATATACATATATATACATATATACATATACATGTATATGTACATATGTATACCTATATACATATATATACATATATATGTATGTATTTATCTATATATATAAATGTGGCCAAGGGAGCCAATCCTATGGTTATAGATTTCCAGTATTGCACACCAATTTTTTTTTTTAGACTGCAGGAATCGGGTAGCACGACCCCCTATAAACTGCAGTGCGCCTGGTAAACTTTTTAACGTGACCGGCGTACTGGCCAAGCCTTACCAGACGGGAGACTAGAACTCGTGACCAGCAGAGCTGCAACGGAATTACTTAGCCAACCGAGCTAGGGCCCCCGCCCAGTATTGCACACCAATTTTCAGCTCATATACAATATCAAAATATCTACCATTAATGGCCCTTCATTTTGGCTATGCTTTCTGTGTTGGGGTAAATTTAGAAAGATAGAAATGCCTGCATATTTTCTCACAGCCAAACTGATTTTTTGTATCTTTCGATGGTGTTGCAGGCCCTGAAGATGGTGTTGGGTGAAGAGATTTTGAATTTTTAACTTTCCTTTAAACAAAATGTCTCCTCTATTGCTTGATATGTGGCATTCAACCATGCCAAATGCCAATAGAGCACTTTTGAGAAGACACGTATTTATGCCACCACCTTCTCCATTACGTATGTATTTGGTCCTTCTTGTAGATTACTTCGAATATGCATTAAATGTGATTAAATCCTCCATCCCATCTTTATGCCAACCAACATCCCATAATATCCCAAACGCTTTTATCTATCCTTTACAACTCCCAATTTTCTAGCCTATTGGCCACTATGTTTCCCTCTCTATAGATATGTAAAGTTTGAAAGTCTTCACATTATTCTAGTAACTTCTAAATTGGGTTTATATATTTATTTAATTTCTAATTTTGGATTCTCCTTTGTGTAATGGTGTTTATTATGATTTGAGAATCTCCTTCCACTTGAATGTGTTTGAAACCCAATTTTATGATTGTCCTTAATGTTAGCCGTGCTATTTGAACTTAACCTCATTATTGGTCCCATCTAATAGTTTCTTGGAGTATATTTCTAGGATTTTTCCTTACTAGTATCTTACCATATAGCCTAGTACTGAAAGTATCAATTTTTTCTGAGCAACACCATTAAAATTTAACTTTATCCATCCTTCCAGTGAAGGGGACCACCTCATCTCCTTTCTAGGATCCATGGATGAATTAACACGAACAACCCCATAAATAGGGAGTATATATATGCATATGTATATATACGTATATATGTATACACATACATATATATATATATATACATATATACATGTATATATATGTATATATACATATATATATATATGTATATATACATATATATACATATGCATACACACACATATATATACACACACATATACATCTACACATGTGCACATATATACATAAATACATACACATACACATACATAAATACATACATACATACATACATATATGCATCATACATACATATATGCATTTGATAGGTAAAATAAAATCAAGGGGGCTGATCCCATTTCTATTAAACATAAGGTAAATGTTACATTATTGATACGAACCATTGCTCAATTGACCCTACATACCCAAATATTAACAAAATATGGATTTCTTTTAACTAATTTTCCTATTGACTTAGATTGATATACTGTAGTTTTGGACTCCATCCAACTAGAGGAATACAAAATTGAAGCCATTATTTAATACATTCTATTAACAGAGAGTATTGACAATAACTAAATATAACATGTTTGTTTATACTCTTATAGGATTGCAAATGCAAAAATTTACCCAAAAGTGGCAAACCTTTAACCTAATTGCCCCTCATTGATGAATTATATTTACCATTTGATCCTATTTGAAGGTGTTAGACCTAGAATTCTTTAAAAAATCTAAGCCCTTCATAGCATGTTATTGATGACATTCCAAATTTGTGGTCTTAGAGGTGAAACAAATAAGATATCACTCCATTGAAGCCATCGACTCCTTCAATTTAAAGAATTTTGGAGGGAGAGGAATGCCAACACCTGAACCAATGAACTCCAATACCACATCCAAATCTCCAAAAAATATTTCTTTATGAGATCCTTGCAGAGAGATTTCACCATTTCTAATGATTCTCCAATATCCAACAACAAAGCCAAAAACATAGAGGAGATATCAAAGTTCACCCTATAATTATGATTGACCCCCAAGAACTCATCTCCCAACACCTATTTTATCGCAAAAAGGATTAACCCATGATGGGTTTTGAAGATACACTTGAGCCTCTTCTTTGTTATGGTCCCTAGCAAAGCCATTTTTCAAAGAGAGCTTGTTGGTTATTTTTTATGAACCAAACTTGATCTCATCCCTCACCTATGAATCTTCTAGAATTCAATTACTAGTAAGGGTGAGATTGGCCAACACACAAGTAAGGATTTTAAGGCCCTTACTTCTTCACTTCGGGTTTTGTGAGACCTAGGAGGGTGATCCTTAAAAATTCTCACGTGATATTCATTTTAACAAGAGAATTTCTACACATGGATGAATTCCTTCAAAGTGAAAATGGGAAAAATTCATCAAAGGTTTGGCTGACCTTTTAATAAACCATTTTCCATTGCAAGGAATAAAGTAACACTTCGGGTTGGGACATTATGATTGAAAGTTTTTATGATTTTATTATCATTTTAAGCCTCTGGCTAGGTGCGTTACTAACTCAACTTACTCTTAGATAAGTTGATGAAGGGACCAATGCCTTGTCCACGAGATAATGGAGTCATTTTTGCAATTAACCAGTAATACACTAACGATTCAACCTAGTAATCGATGGACAATTGATATACTACTTTGTAACATTCAACTCACTGCGTCTAAAACATAGCTTCTTACCAAATCCTATATCATTTCCTCACAGACCAATGACCTTTACCATTAAATAAGCCCTTTGAATTGAAGCATAAATAAACTCATTCATTCAGTTTAAACAACGGAAGACAAATGAAACTATATTAACAATTTCATTCATAATCTGCATGGAAATCACACAGGATTTAACATATATTTTAGAACTGATATTTTTTATTACTGATGTTACTGTAAAACCATTTAAGATCATTACATCATGATTCGTACCCTAAACTTGTTCCTGGTATATTCATCAATCTATCTATTTACATTTATGCTCCATTATGAGCTTAGCCTTTTCACCTAGACCCTACAGAGACAAAAAATTTGAACCACCTCCCTCCGTAATCAGACTTGAAATCCCCTTTATAGAATAGGGGAGAAACAATCATCCAACTGAATTACGATTACATTTAACATTTCATTTCAAAACAAATTTCAACCAAATTTGAGAGATTCCCCCAAACGGTTATATGCAATCATTGATATAGCAGGGGAAAGCAAAAGACAAAATTCTTCATAAGTTGTCGAAGGAAAGTAGCCACACCACCCACAGGGTACCGTTAGCCATAGTTGCAGCATCCACTTCGGGAAAAAATATTCTTCACTATACCAGCCGAAAGACTTCCACATCAACATGGAAGAGTAAAAGACCAAAACTACAGACACGTTGAAAAGAACAATCCTGATGTAGTGGAAATAGTTTCATCAAAAACAAAAACAAGGAGAAGATGCTACTCTGAGTCATCAACATCAGAGTATGCTCAACCACTCCTTGTTCATGATGCAACCAGAGGAACCATCACTACATCCTCGTTAGAGTCATCATACGACACCAGAGAGAGAAGGTAATGGCCGTATCTCGAGTCAGTATCACCTTTGCCATCTGAAGGGCTATCAGAGAGTACAATGAGAGAATTGTATTTTCCTAGGCAAGCCTTGTGACTCTTGTTTCTTTTCTTGGCCTTCCTCTCAGGCTCATCTGGCTGGTTGCCCTTAAACTTGACCAATTCTTCTAAAATGGTCCTGTTGCTTAAGTTTTAGGTACTTTGGACAATTGTTTTCTTCTTTTGACCACATGCCTTCTTTTTACCCTTTGGAGCCACAGAAGTCCTAGGGACTTCTTTCTCAACCACATACATATCCTCATGACACTCAAATGCATTGAGTTGTCTAGACCTCTTAGTTGGCTGAATTGACTCACTTGACTTACCCATTTTGTAGAACACAGGGTGGAAACTATACCAAATCTAAATTGAGTGAAGATTAACCAACTTTAAGTCCTAAATTAAAATTGTAGGAAAGCACATCCACAAACCCAAACAATTTCAACAAGCCCTAGAAATAAAAAACTCCTAGACAAACTAGAGCATGAATTAAACAGAGCTCATATGAAGAACCAACTCACCTGAGATAAAAAACATCAATTTCTCTGCAACTGAAAACTCGACACTCACACACTCCTTCAATGACCCACACTTCACATTTTCTGTAGATTGAAAATGGTGAGATCAAATGACATGCAATTTGCATTAAATAGACAATTTGGAGCGTGTAGTAATTAATGATTGAAGAAATCCTCGCGTGAGCGAGTTGATAGCTTAGTAACTCAGCTTTGAATCTGGATTGTCGATATTTGAGGATTTAAAACTTCATCAATGGCAACCTAGAACACCGTTTTTGGCCTTTTACAACTTGTTCTTAAAAAATGGTAATACCATCTCAAAAGTTGCCACGTCTTCCCTTAATCTTCATTACTCACCTGTGATCTAACAATTAACATGCGTGACTAGCTCCATCTATGCCTTTTCATTTATATTGGCAAAGTGCACAAAGTTGACACTTGAGGGAATATTCCATAAAACATCCCATTGTGTGTCATGGATTTTCCCCACCCCTCCTAGGTTCAATCAACGATGAGAGCATTGGCGTGATGAAATTAAGACCATTGGATCACTGCTCACTATTGGAAATATGCCTCAATCAATGCAGGCTGAAACCTCTTTAGAAGCCAAGTTGGTATGACATCTATAATGTTTGGCCGACTAGCAGCTTTGATACATTCTGTTTTGAACAGGTTGCTATGACCTAGTTTATGTCTTGCCGAATGCTTTCACTGTGGAGTCTATCACTGTGACATAGAGCAGTTGTTGGGACCTCTTAGCGCTCAAGAGACCTCTGGCCGACAGGCCATTCAATCATGAATCAGGGAGACTCATGGCGACCACAGGCCTTGGGATAACCTATGACTACTCGGTAAGAAGTCTCCGCGAAAGTTAATGTCTCACCGACAAAGGCTCAAGTGTTAGTCATCGGTGTAACACGACGGCTCGGTGAGAAGTCTTAGCGAAAGTAACTTGTCTCGCCGATAGTGCTTTATGTTGGAGACTTCAGGGTAAGTCTTGGCATTTGGTATGTTCTCTTAGCGAAGGGCATATGTCTTGGTGACTGATGATAGCTTTGGGGTGACAATAAAGATCTTGTGAAGACGTCTCAGCGATAAGCTTTTGTCTTGCCGACTGTGACTTGGTGCTCGGTATGACTTAAGTCTTCAGAGTAACATTTGTTATCTCGATGAAACCTCTTGGCGACAATGATAAGTCTTGCCGACTATTCTTTGGAGCTCGATATGACTTGATCTCATCGGTATAACGTCTCACCGAAAGCTATGAGTCTGGGCGATAGCGATACATGTGGAGAATGTCGATGTGAGGTCCTAGCGACATAAGGAAGTCTTAGCAATAGTCTCCTGAGCTTGGTGTAACACAAGGAGGTTCGTTGGGATGTCCTGGCGAGAGCGATACTCTTGCCGAAAGGAAAACTGAAGCCGATACATGCTGTAAGCTTGGTGAAACATCTTGGTGACTACGGTAACTCTTGGCGATGACGATATGAATTCTATGTGGCATCGACGAGACACTATTAGTGTCTCACTGAGATGCCAACATAGTGTGATTTCTTTTGACCATCCTTGACCGTCCTATGTGGAGTCTGGTGGATGAATAGGAGGAACCGAATGTGAACAGTTAGCAGTTGGTTCATTGTGACAGTTCTGTGTAGAAGCTCGATAGTCAGGGAACGCCATGGATATAGTTTGGAGTTGCAGACGCTTGTGGTTTCAATGGTTGGTTGGATTGACGGATTGGTGGGTGATTGAATGATCAGTAAATGATTTGTATTCTGTAAAGACTGTAACGTAAAAGTTCCTGTACAAGATTGTTCATGGTGAATGTTGTTGTAAACAGACACCGGAAAGATAAGTCTGACATTTGTATGTAATCTCCATTATTGTAATACAAAGTGATTTCTCTTGGTGTGGTGGGTTTTTCTCCCGTAAGGGTTTTCCCATGTATATCTGGTGTTCCTGTGTGATTGTCAAATACTCTATTTCTGTTATTTGATTCATAGTGCATCTTAATTGGACTATAATTGTAAAATTTAAAAGTATATCTGCATTCTTTCCTGAGGTATTGATGTTAGGAGAATTGTTTTCCGCATCTAATTTTCCTTACACTCACTTTGGAATTCTTCATTGCATCAGGTGTCGCTAATTCAAATTTGAAAATATAGACCATATCAGTGACATCTTGAAACCAACAATGAAACTATATTAGGCCACGTGCACCTACACGAAAATATAAGACACTAGAGATATCACTCATGAGAACACCTTAGATCAGCAAAAGGTAACCTTGAATAAAGCACTCCATCGCTCATCACCAATTTGAACAAAAAAATTGCACAACCATTCGCGATGAGCGATGGGACAAAAATCAAAGGGCCCTGAGGTCATCGCTCATCACCCATTTGAAACTCAAAACTTAGAGAAAATCCATGATGAGTGATAAGAGAAGATATAATAAGCACTAGGGTCCTTCGCACATTGCTAATTTTCATCATGAAATTCATGAGAAATTAGCGATATGAAAGGACCCAGTGATAGCAACAGTAGCCCACAAATCGCGCATCACTAATGTGAAACTTAAAACTCACAACCTATCCGTGATGCATGAAACAAGAGGAAAGCTACTCATCACCAATCACTGATGCAAATTAATTTTCAGAAAGCCATCCATGTTGAGAAAAACCAAAGAAAAGATGCTCATCGCTCATCACCCATTTGAATTTACATTTCAAAAGTCATTTGTGATGAGTGATAAAGGGAAGCGATGGACGAGACTTAAGTGAAAACAACTTAGCATGTGCCCGCAAGTTTTTTTAAGAGGGGGACCATCTAGGATGACATATAAAATGCCTCAAGGACTTAGAACATAATATTTTCAAAGGATATAATGGCCAAATAAGGTCAATCGATAAAACTTACAAAATAAGAATGTTAGACCTAGGATGAGGGACCAGTTACTCCATGAGCGTTAATGACTCAAGGTGTTTTAAAATAACCAGAAACGGGTGATAAGAAGTCAATGATGAATTAGAACCCTAACAAGGGCTTCTCCCTAAGGGTTTCTTGGGTGAGATTTTGATAGAAAAATCCCTAGGCAATATGAATGAACACAACCTTAAGTCTAGACACTTGAAATTGACTAAAATTGGCAAAGTCAGGAATGGAATCATGAATTTTTTCAGGGGTTCCATTAGTGGCTCTAGTTGGGGATGTCTATTTCTCAACAAACAGAGTGAGAATCCAGAATTTTAGTTGAAGCAGACTGAGCACAGAGGACCAAAAAAAAGACAAGGGCCAGGAAAGAGAACCAGATTGAAGCGAACAATATATATACAATATTTACATAAGTTATAGGGCCATACCAAGAGATCCAATATTCCTCATTCTTGAAGCCTTTTATGATGTGTAAAATTTCAACTTGCACTTTGCAACTTTATCAGGCTTCAACATTACTTGGTGGCCCCAGGCCTCCCAACCTTAAAAATTGTGCTTACCTCTGTCAAAAACCTTGTTTTCAACTATTTGCACCATGCTAAGGCTAAAAACACTATCATGAATTTCCCATCAGTTAATTATGCCACGACCACTACAATCAACCATTATTGACATGTGTCTAAACTTACATTCCTTTCTTTCATTCATGTACCTTTGTGAACTATAACCGATCATTAACTGGAATACATGATCAGTGTAACATTCTATCTGACTCAGTTTATAATCATAGTTCACCAAATGTTCATCCAACTGCACAAGGAAAATAAAACATTCATAATCCACTTGATCACTATCATCATACAAATTGATATCAAATTCATTTTGCTCATTAAATTGGAAATCCTCATACACATTCCTTCCAGGGCTCTTGTTTAAGGACATATGACCAAACCATTTGCAGTGATACTACACTTTCACATCTAGAATTCTAGGGTCACTATCATCTAGTTTCTATTCCACATTAAGAACACATTCACTTTGAGTGATGAACAAAAAATTTTCATACACAGGCTTCTATTCAAATTGGTGCTCATATTCACCAGAGTAGTATAAATCAATTGTGTTGCCATATTCTTCATCTCCTCAAGAAACTGATTTATCAGTCTCCATTACACTTTTTCTCTCATTAGGGTTATTCCTACAAAAGGAACTATCCACATCTTCCCAGGCATTAAAAAATACTCCAATTTCAGGATCATCAACACACTTCCATCCTCCTTTCAAATCATTTCTCAAACTGAAACAAAATGTCTTAAAGGATGAGTCTAGTAACTCATGATTGATGTGATCCATAGTAAGATATTCAGGTGCACCATTAGTTGATACGTTTGCTTGCTCACATATGCAGGATTTCCTGCAACTTAAACATTTCTCATTTTTAGCCAAACAAGTCTCCTTAACACATTCTTTGTTGAAAATTATCATGTCCATTTATGTTGTATATAAGCATTCAAAAATAGGACCTTGCTAACTAGCATCAACAATCCCATCACCTTTAACATAAACCTCAGGCTCAAGACCCTAAATACAAACACTCTTATCTTGAAATTTATTGTCTACCATGTTTCTAGGGCATTCCAATTCAGATATAGTTGGATTTCATTTCAAGAATCCATCGCATGCTATCTATTCGTCCAATGGCAAAGGCACAACCTCATGAGCACTAGTTCAACTGAAATCTTTAGGCAAGAAGGATGCCTTTAGGTCAATCTCACAAAAAGATTCATAATTCTTATGAGAGCAATCAATATTTTCATGTTCACTATCCTGGTCACCCACCCTCAAAGGTATATCAGTAGTACTTGCAAGTATGAAAATATCATCATTTACATTACCAGATAGATACTCTTCTTTTGAAACTTCTTTATCCATTTCTTGAATAAACCCTTGATTAATAACAATAGGAGGAGCACCCTTGTTATCCAAGGGCATCATTTTTTTCATAAATTCACATTTAGCCTCCTTAGCAATCCTAATCCAACCAATTATTTGATCAAAATCCAGGGGTTTTAATTCCTTAGGCAAAGTACTAAACCCTGACTCATAAATGTCACAGAATAGGTCAATACAAATTGAATCTTCAGGTCATAACCTTTTAGGGATCTCCAACAAGGAATCCAAGAACCTTGCTGGCAACTCATAGGGCAATTCCCCTTCATGTCTCTTCATACTAGATAGTTTGAACAATACCTGATCATTATCACTCAGACCTTGTTGTAGCTCACCTTGCATCCCTTCATGATTAATATGCTATGAGGGTGAACCAGATAAGGCATTAAGAACATCATCACTCTGATCATCCTTTTCATCCTTATCTATGCCATTTATATGACGTGCATCAAGACAACAAACACTTGCATCCATATAACCCCTCATCATTGAATATTTTATAATATTCTCAATATCCATAGCAATGTGACAGGCTTGATGTAATGTTTTGGGTTCTTTATCCCTTATCAAATAACTCATCTCATTATCAAATGGGACTAGATATACAATTAAACACTCTGCATCACTAGGCCTTAAGTGTTCAGGGATACCTCTTGCTACTTGTGTGAATCTCAAGTTAAAAGCAAGAACCATTTCGTCTTCATCCTTTTGGATTTCCATAAGTTTTTTTCTTATCTCACTAGGACTAACCCTTTCACCAAATTGTTCCACAAATGCTACCTAGCTTAAAATCATCCCATAAAGCTACATAATATACTGGAAAATCTGAGAACCACTCTCTAAAATTTTCTTTTAAAGATTGAGCAAAGAGCTTCATGACAACATCCTCATGATCTATCTCAAAGTCACCCATCAAATCTATGAATGCACTTAGATGTTTAGAAGCCGTCATTTTTCCTTGTAAATTTAGGCAAATGTTTCCTAATATCAGTGGGAATCCTATTAGGAAAACCTTGAATACCATTAAAACTTATTGGCTTATATCTCTCAATAGAGAACTTCTTTTGATGGCACGATAAGGGCTGCATGCCTTGCATATTTCTACTTGATGTTCCACAAGGAGATATAGGGGAGTGATACATTTCTCTTGCACCCTTATTCAATCTTCAAAAATCAAATTCATAGTCGATAATCTACTACCTCATTCCTTAATTTTAATCACAATTTTAAAGCTCAAACATAGCCATGCTTTTAAAACATTCTAAGAGGAATAGTTTAGGAGTAAACATACTTCTTCAACCCAACTCAGATATTACACATTTCACCTTAGAAGTATGTAAAACAATTACTATTCCCTTTATTTGTGCTTAATTCACATAATAGGGAAACAAAATTTTCACCAAATCTTTTCAACATGGTTTTCTCATAAATTTATTTCTTCTTGAAAGCCAAAATGAAAAATACCTGAATATATTGCAACCATTCCTGAATTGTGCTTCTGACTAAAAAACCTTGTAGATCTGGAACTTTCTTCACGTTTTCCTTAGGTTCTTATGCATAGAGTTGTAAGGAAATATAGGAGCACATTTAGTAAAAAATCCATGCAGTAGTGCCTTAGGTAACTTTCATTTTGATTAGGTTGCCTCAAAGACATGTACAACTATGTCCAAATACAAAACATACACAGTTCATTTCCTACATTGATCCATCTGAGAGAAACACATGTAAATTCAACAGCAAGCATTAACAGATTCTACTATACGAACTAGCAGACATGAAAGATGAAAACATAAAACCAGAACACAAAGATTTACGTGGGGAAAATCCTTTCAGATAAAAAACCCCACACTCCAAAGATCGAGCCATTATATTATTCAGCAACAGAAAGGTTACAATACAAATTCAGGCTCATAGCCTCTTCAGAGATTCATCTTGTTCATTCTTGATACTATCTGGTAATCAACTCTCCCTCTGTACATTTCTTGATCAACCTCTCAAACCAAACAATCTTCGTACTGTTGCAATACCCTCACACAATATACAGTACTGATCAACACGAGAGATCAACCATGGCATTCAATCCTTGATCAGGAGAGAAATCGGCAACATAACCCTGCCTCTCACTTTCTCTGTTTCGACCTCATGGCCTCGGCCTTCCAGCCAGCCAGCCAGCCAACCAGTCTTTTTACTGTTCGCTTTGTTTTCCTTCTCTTCGGCTTCGGCTCTATGAAACAGTTTGTTTCCAACTGTCAGATCACAACTGTCGAATCATCCAGCTTAGCAATGGTTCACATTCTGCTTTCTCTGATTTGTTCACATCGCACCACGTCAGACAATCTTCACTCGGTCAACAGTGATCAACTTGTGTCGCATATCGGTGAGACACTAGAAGTGTCTCCCCAATGCCACAAGACCTGATTACATGTTGTTGCCAAGAGTCGTCTCCATCGGCAAGAGGTTCTACTGATATCCACAAGTCATACCGATTTCATCATTCTCATCGGCGAGACAATCGCCATTCGATGAGACATCACACCGAGCTTCATGTTATACTGAACTCCGAACAACAGTCACCAAGAGTTACATTGAAGTTAGGATTCCATTGGCAAGACAATTGCTCTTCACCAAGACATCACCCTGCAGGTTCCAAGTCACCCCGATTCAATCTTGTCAGCCAGATTTACTGCTTTCGCCAAGACTTCATACCGAAGCCTTTAAGTCATATC
>VDFB02101747.1:0-17085 GCA_007258455.2 Sequoia sempervirens
AAAAATGATCTACTAGAGGAGTGAATACTTGATGAGACTATATATCTTTTCATTTATGATATTTATGCTCAACAATAAATATAACATATTTCACACTAAGCACACTTAAAATTAAACACTTGTTAAAAATAGTTATCAATATCACCTTTTAAATCAAATTCACTATAATTGTAACTTCACAAAATGGGAAAAGAATTGAGGAAAAGTGAAATTTTCTTTAAATAATTAGGTTACATATTTAGTTTTATTTTTTAGTAATTAAATAATGATGTTAATTTATTTTATTAAAAATGAAAATGCTACATTTCACTATTTTACATCATTTCAAAATTTAAAATGTATATGTAAGTTTCAAACATTTCAAGTTAAAAGGATTGATCAATGTTTTCTATATTATTTATAAAAGTGCAACACATTACTAAATTTTCACAATTCTCCCTTTTCTCATCTCTCTCTATTATCTTTTTTTTTTTTTTTTATATTTTTTCCCTATCATTGTATGCTTTACTATAGTTGTTGTGCTTTTATTTTCATTTTCACCTTCTATAATTAGATATTTTATCTTTGGTTATACTTTGTGTTGGGTCTTGTTTAGTTGTGTGTTCCATCTCTCCTTCATCTATAAAATTTGTCATTCTTTCTCCCAACTTGGAGTCATTTTCTTCATGACGCCTCCCTTCCCCTCTTTGAAAAAGCATATACATCAATATATCATCACACTTTTATGATACTCCATTTCTACAATACTCACTCATGTGCCTTTTCACAATGACATCTATTTGACATTAATATTATGATTTCTATAAAATGTGAGATTATTACAATTATATGTTTATTTCATGCTTATCTATTCCATAAAATGTTAAATGATACAATCCTACACTAACATTATTTGATCTTATATTCTTATAATTTGCATAACATGTAATACATTAGATATCACTATTTTTTCTATGTCCTCGCACCTAAATGCCTCTTAATACATGATTACACATTATTTTACAACTGTTATATGATTCAATAAATGTTACATATATCACATGTATATTAAATTTATATTAAATATCTATTTTCTCCTCTCCTCAATCACTTTTATAAAAAACTATTTTAAGGTTACATATCATATCAATATCTGATCTCCATGAGTCCCACAACGTGCACTTAAGGTTCGTAATGGCCCATTAGGAGAGGGCCCACGCATAATATGGAGGCGAGGGTCGAATAGTTGGAATAAAGTAGTCCTTGAGTGGAACCCATGAGTGGAGCACCTTAATATCAATTGCAAAACACTTTTTTATACATAAAATTTTACAAAGTGAAATAAAATCATGTGATTACCACATAAGTGCACCAATAAAACATGACTTGGTGTACACCTATCCATCTCTCACTTTTTTTGGACCTTTTTTGGATACCTCAACAAAAGCATGCTGATGTGTATATTTAATGATGTGGCCTAAAATGGGAAATATATAGAAGCACATGGAGTTGCCAAATGGAGCTTTGTTAGAATTGTTTTGAAATTTCCATGTAGAAGTTTGAGAAATGCGAAGTTAGAGTGCTCCACTATGGGCCCCTCTCCTTTAGATGTCCTACATTATTATTGTCTTACATTATGGTTTTTTAGACACCATAAACTGTTCTAAACCGCAGGCAGGATGGATGTGGGCGAAGGTTGTGGAATTTCAGCCTAATGAATCTTGTTTAAAATGATCGTATGCCTAACATAGCCAAAACTTGTCAAAAACCAAAATACAAAAAGGATATTATTTGGTAAGGGGTTGAAAATGCAGATAGCACAATTTAATACAAGTAGGGCCATATTCTATCATGAAATATTGAAGCTTGTTAGTCATCACTAGAGTCAACTTACTCTACAAATGTAAGGTTCAATCAATCTCCTCCAAGTGCACCAAAAGCTCACCATAAATTTTAAGAATTTCATAGCCTTCCCTCACAAAGTTCTAGTAACCTTTCAAAGATATTTAGAGATGGTGATGAATGAAGTGATATTCATAGACCAAAAACTACATAAAATTCAATTCAAAAAGCCTCATGAGTGGCAGGGAATCAAAGGCATAGATGGACCCAAGTAGAGTGTCCTCAAGGTCATGTAAAATCCATTTCTTCACCAAATTCATATTAGAGTTTTCTAAATCTTGTTCTACTTGCCCAAATCCATTAACATTGCGAGACACATAAAGATTATATTCTTATTTACCCTATAAATATGCTCTATAATCAAGGAATCTTCTCTAAGAAGCATTTTGGGCACATGAATGACAACAACAACATCAACCCTCAAGACTCTCTTTATGCATGTTTTTGTGATAGCACCAAGGAAAGTGATTTTATTTTTCAAATAAAATATTCCAATCATATGGATGAGACTAAAATTTAAAGTACACATGGGCAAGAAAATAAAATTATCCAATTTTGATGAAACAAATAAAAATAACACAAGTGTATTTTAGAGGAAAAGGAAATAGGACTCCATGGGCTTATATGCAATGGAATATATATGTGCCTCCAAATTTGTTTGAAGGGGTTGTAATGATTATGCATTGATTGTAATTTATATAAAATGATCTATAAATTAATCATTAATTAAGTATATTATTGTATGTTCTATAGGATTATCCACACACACTACTAGGACAAAATGCATATTGAAATACAGTGCTGCATTTGAAATACATTTCGATGAAATCATTAATCATATAATAATTTGTTCATCTAATTTAAATTCTATAATAAATTTTAAAATTAAAATGAATAGATGAATTAATATCAAACCTTTATTGATATAATACCTAATATACTTTAATATCATTATTTAATTATGAAAAATTATCTAAGAAAGAACAATATAAATAATTCATTTATTTAAAGTAATAAAATAAAATAATTTCTTTTTAAAATAGATTGTACATAAGACATTGATTAAAATGTATATATTTGTATATATTTTAGTAGTATAAAATGTTATTCTTCAAATATGGATTTACCTAAATGGGATAAAATTGTATAAAATGAAATATTAACTACAAAGTACGTGACATTTGTTGATTGTATTTCATGTGAAGAAGTACCTATTGAACCTAAAATCCAGATTTAGAGACACTTTGAAAGAATAATTTAGCTAAATCTTCCTAACAAAAATCTATAGCCTTTAGAAAAGGAATGTGTGCACAGGTTTTTGTAGCTATAAAAAGATAGTGAAAAGTATATGAAATGGAGTTCACTCTATTGGTTTTAAGGGAAGATTTTAGCATCTACAAAGGGAGGATTTTATCTAAGAGGGTTTTGTTTTTTCTAAATTTATGTCATAATATTAGTATTTAGTTAAATATAATATTAAGATATATATCTTGAAGAATATAAGAACAATAGTAATAAATTAAATTAGTTTTTATCTACAATATATTTAAATTAATATTAATACAATTAATTTAATATTGATTTGAAGATTTTGTTAATCTTAAGATAAGTAATTTTTTAATTAAATAATGATTAACGTATATTACAAATAACATTAGTATTCAGTTTATTTAGTTTTTTCCATTTAATTAAAGTCTAAATATTACAAATCATTATTTTCAAGTGAAAATTACTAAGATTAAAAAATAAAAAATTCTTTTAATTTAGAAATAAATTAGTTTTTTCCATTTAACTAAAGCTAAAATATTGTTAAAAAACTCAATGAATTTGATTTTGATAATATTTTTAAATGAATTAATTGATTAATATTAATATTTAATATTAAATTAATAATATGAAAATAAATTCAAAAGTTTCTTATTTAAAAAGAAACTATTAAAAGACAAAAATAATTTTGAAAAAAAATCAAATAAAAAATTTAACAGATCTTTTTGTGAAATGAGTGAGGAGCACAAGATTTATAAGTAGTCTAAAATTGATCTTCAAACAATTTTTTAATAATCAATTAAAAAAATAATTACAATAATTTTAATTAAGCACAAATACTAATAAATTATTTAGATTAAAATTTTAAAAACATTAATTTAATATAATATATGCATTTATTAACTGTTGATTACTTTCAACCCACCGTCCAGTCCTTCAAACGATAAAAACAAATGAGAAGTGACGAAGCACGTAACTGGGAAAATGCAGTCTGAACATTTGTGTAGCAAAATAAGGCGATGGGCAGGTAATGGAAAATTCACGGCAGGGACAAAAAACCACAGAGAGGAAGTGACGTTGGGAGAAGCCCATGGAGGCAGCAACACGGGCAATGAAGGTTGGGAGCGTTTCAAAATAAATTTGAAAACACAAACTGGACAGATTTAACACTCAAAGGGTACATATAAGTATTGAAGTATGCAAAATATATGGAATCATATGGCTCCATAGGTCTTCCATCATTGATGAGGCAATCATCATCAGAAATGCGCTTGATATTGGAAGGGTCCACCCAATCTGATGATGCAAACGACCCACAATGCAGATGAATGTTTCGTGGCTTACATTTAGATAGGCATGTGTTGAATATTGTCACCGTGAATTCGGGAATCCCTGGACCATACTCTTGACCCTGTACAATGTATATGTCATCGTTACTACACATACCTGCATTTTTTGTTACACAAAAGCAGACACCCATTAATAAAATCAATTCTTTTAAATACAGAAAACTTTTAATTGTATTAAACTGCATTTTGAGTTTACTGTTTTACAGTGTATTCCTTGACAATCTGATATTCTTATTCGTCGGATAATTTAATCAACTGCTACTAAAAGGTCTATAAGGTTTCTATTTAACGCAGGCACAGATTAATAGTGAGAAAGAACATACATGAGTCACCCAGTTTGCGTGCACTGGCATCTCCTGTACATGCACAAGTTATTTGTAAGCAACAGAAACAATAAACTCAATGCCCTAAGAAAAGAAAAGAAAAACTGTACCCTCTTTAGTATTATTTCTATATTTCTACTTCAAATATAGATTTATTATAGCAACAGAAAGATTTGTATACTTTTACACTGCTGCTATGACTTACCCAACCTAGTCTAGGTTAAGATAGGTATTAAAACACAGCTTGAACATCATTAAACCCTATTGTGAAGGGTTAGCATATCTCTATTTATATACACCAAAGAGAAATCCCAAAGCCCTACGGATTGAAAATCTGTATTTCAAGTAAAAGCAGCATCTTGTAAATAGATGGTGTGCATATCTTTTACTTCTTGAACAGAACCAATCTAAGGAGGAGGAGACGAACTAACCTGAGGAGGAGGATATATAGAAAGTAAGGAGGAGAAGGCAAATACAGCTTCGTGAGAACTCCTTTCGAGCCATTGTTAGACGTTGCACCGAACAAGCTTTGTAGGCTGCGTAGCAGATCAACAAACACAAATAAACTGCTCAAGCTGTGTAAGACTAGCAACGAGCGCAAATAAATAGAGAGAAGGGCCACCGACTTAAGGCCTATAATATCCATTAAATGCTGATACATATTGACTATTCCTATGTTGCGCCTGAATTGGTCAAAGCATGCCGAACGCGTTTCCTTCCAAAGCATTCTAGTGAGGATATAGTCAAATTGTTTTAGCATAATTTTTTTTTTTTTGTTTTGTTTTTTGGTCCGTTGGTTTTTATTTTATTGATTTTTTAAAGATATTTACTTATTTTTTAAGATATTTATAACATGAACAATCTTAAGGTAATAAGGCTTTATACCTGTTCAAGCACATTGAACGCGTTCCCTTCCCAAGCAATCTATAAAGGCTATGATCCAATTATTTAAGTATAACTTTCTTATTCTTTTCTTCATTCGCTTTTATTTTGGTGAATTTTTTTTAAGATATTCACAACATGAACAATCTTAGGGTAAAAATGGTTTATATCTTGTAATTAGGTTTGGAGGGTTCCTCTTCTCATAATGATTGTCCATATTCACATTTGGATTTTCAAGATTTTTGAAATTGGTGTGTTCAGATTCTTTTTAAGACTGGCAGTCCTACTTTGTAATTAGTTCTTTTGTCTTAATAGACTCATAGTCCTACTTTGTAATCAGTTGTTGCTTTAATAGACTGACAGTCCTACTTTGTAATTAGTTCTTTTGTCTTAATAGAGTCATAGTCCTACTTTGTAATCAATTGTTGCTTTAATAGACTGACAATCCTACTTTGTAATCAGTTGTTGTTTAATTTCTTTTGTCTTTATATTTAAAAAACATGTAATGGAAACTATGGTTCAATTGTATATAAAGAAGCAAATATTCTTTTCTTCATTGGATTTTATTTTGGCAGTTTTTTTTAAGATATTCACAACATGAACAATCTTAGGGTAATAAGGGTTCATATCTTGTAATTATGTTTGGATGGTTCCTCTTCTTGTAGTGATTTCCCATCTTCACATTTGGATTTTCAAGATTTTTTGGAATTGGTGTGCCCGTTTGACAGTCCTACTTTGTAATCAGTTGTCGTTTTAATATATTTTTTGTCTTTATATTTAAAAATATTTAATGCAAGCTATTGTTCAATTGTATAAAAAGATGTAAACTTTAGCAATAAATAAATGAACTTTCTTATTCTTTTCTTCATTGGCTTTTATTCTAGCGGGTTTTTTTTTTTAAATATTCACAACATGAACAATCTTAGGGTAATAAGGGTTTATATCTTCTAATTAGGTTTGGAGGGTTCCCTTTCTTGTTGAGATTGTCCATCTTCACATTGCATTTTCAATATTTTTTGGAATTGGTGTTCTCTGATTCATTTTAAGAATGGCAGTCCTACTTTGTAATCAGTTGTTGTTTTAATATATTCTTTTCTTCATTGGCTTTTATTTTGGTGGTTTTTTTTTAAGATATTCACTACATGAACAATCTTAGGGTAATAAGGGTTTATATCTTGTGTAGACATGCAAAATTGACATCATGCATTTGATTAGGTCATATTCATCCGTTTAGCAAATAAATCAAGTTTATTTATCAATCTCCTAAAATCATCAGTTTAAATTAAATAAATAAACTTGATCCTAACATCACCCTCCTTGATTAAATAAATCAATCCTTTATTTAATTAAGTCTAAAATCACCTTTCATCCCTTTTTTATTTGAATAAATCAAAATATTCAAGTCAAAGGGTTCAAAGCATCTAATCATCATTAAGTTAATCTAACCCTAATTAACCTAATCTAATTATCCATCACATCCTTTAGCTTTTCCCACTTGCACCAATAAATCATTTTAATTCATTTACAAAATCAATATTTTCCATCAACATGGCATCTTTGAGGAATATTCCCTCAAGTTTGAATTCAAAAACAAGTGGACATGTACATCCAACAAAGCATTTATGAGGCATTACATGGCTCTTACATGTCCCTTGCACATGTTAAACTCAACATTTACTCTAAAATTCAAATTTGAAATCTCCCTCTCTTTGGCACATTGGCCAAAATGTGCTCATTCCTCAACCTATCACAAGTTGACAAGTGGCCTCTTTTTATTGGCTTGTTTTTAGTCCCACATCCTCCATGATTGGCATTCTTATATCATTCTATTATATAAATAAAGATCATTTCCATTGGTTTAATCCTCCACAACTCCACAATCTTGAGATCTTTCTCCATATCATTGTCATTTGAATCCATATCATCTTAGCATTCCATATCATTCTTCATAGTATTTTCATCATGGAGCTTAGCAAAGGATTGGGAAAGGACTATTTTCCACAATACCACCAATCCAATATGACATAGAGTTTGATTCTTGCTTATGCTTTCACTTAGTTCATTTTATATTTTGTTGTTTTGATTGCATTATGAAGCATGATTTAGTATTTCATAGGAGTTGCTTAGTTTGGTCTTACTTCATTTGCTAATAACTCTAAAGTTTTTTGATATTTGAGGTAAATGTAGATTTAGCAACCACAAAATGGCACGAGAAGGAGGGCCTTTTAATGTGTTAAGACTTTGTTTATCACAGTCATGAGAGAATGCGTTGAATAGTCTACTTAATAAATGATTTGAGTGTTTAATAAGTTCTTGTTATTTTGTTTTTATGGCTCTTTATGCAATAAAAAATGATCATATTTTGAAAATTCATTAATCTACATGGATTTAGTTTGTTATCAATCTATGTTATGTCATATGGATGATAGATAAAGTCATCCGTGCATTAGGTACAGATTTAAAATGCTCTGATATCTAATGTGCTTAGTGCAGATTAATGCCATCTATCTATTATTTCATTTATAAGTTTAATCAATACTATAGTATTCATGGTCTGGTGGGGTTTTAGTCTTTACACATAGTTTCTAATAACTGTGAAACCAAGTTCTAGTGTTATTTCCTTTAAGGTTCACTTAGCATGAGTAGGTGATCATTCTTCAAGTAATTGAACATTTTTGTTTAAAATGTCTTCTCAAGATTGAGTATGTCTTTCCTCATTTTAAAATGATTCTAATATAAGTACTATTGTAATGCCATTGATAACGATGGTGAGAAAATTATCAGTGTGAGTGATTTCAGGTTTATGACGTGGGAAAAGAGGTGGAATCTTTTAGGAAAAATCCTACATAAATTGGCCTTTGCGGAACTTTTGTGACACCACACTCAACAAAAGTTTGATATCCACTATTGTTGGTGTTGTAGGCAATCAACGCAGAGGAAGGGATTTTGTTTGCACATGAAACTTGCAACATTAAAACATTGGAGGCAATCTTTGAAGTCTTTTGGAGTTAAACAAAATTAAGCCCTTAACTTGAACTTGACAAAAGCATTTTTAAATGATTAGGGATTTCATTTTGGCTTTTATTTTTGATTTTAGGCCAACTAGATCAATTATGATTTAAAGTCAAGCATTTATTCGATTTCTTCAAAGTTTGCTAAAATTGAACATACAAACATACTAGACACTTGATTTTGGGAGATAAAAATTGAACAAAATCTTGTGCGAGTGTGAGTGAGTTTATTGCATGTGTTCTCCCTTCATTTCTAAATAAGGGTTGATTGAACTATGAATAAGTTCATTCACTTTTGTCTATCTTAGAGGGCATGCCTTGGGAAAAAAGTACTCACCCAAGGGAATGACTCAACCGGTAACACTCTAAAGCCAAGAGTATTTCCAACCGGGATATAAATGTGGGTATTGGACTAAACACCAGTATCATGCGGTTGATTCTAATGAGATTGATTTGAAAGGGGACTCTCGCCATATGGGTCAATCTCCACTAATAGAAAGTCTAAAATAAAACCCTTGTTTGTAGTGGCCTATTAACTCATTCACCGAGTTTATCAAATTGGTTCATTGGAACTTAGATTCCAAGAAGTTACTTGCCATGTCCAATCTTGGTTAAAGTATAGAGGTTAAGACTTCATTATTAACATACCTTTATACTTTCTCCTTGGTTGTAATGTAAAATCATCTCTTCTTCTATGAAGGGCATGAGGCAAGCCCACCAAGAAAAATGTACCAATTGAGATAGGATGTTATATTGCTTGTGAGTTAGTTTGAAAACACAGTGCTTTGATTGAAAACATTGGAAAACCAACATTCAACATGAGAATCAAATCTCAAACCCTTTATGAGAAGCAAATATCCTTGAATAAATTCACATTTTATTGCTTCCCATTGGGATTCATATCCTCAAAGGCTTCTAAGCGTTTGGATTTCATCTCAATTTGCTCCTACTAAGGTCAACAATAGGTAACTCTTGCCTCAAATTTCCTTGGTTTCTGCATAATACACTTTGCAAGATAAGGGGAAAGTTGAGACATTAGACATCTAGATTCAAAATCTAATCAAGAGTGTGTTTCTGGTAAAAAGAATCCATTAAGCAAATATTAAATCAATTGGACCCCACATATGTGCTTGGCATCTTTTGGTCATATGGTTTCCATGCAAACATTGGTCTTTTGATTTTGAATTACTCTTAGAGAAAGGCATGTTCTTCACTATCTTGGTCTTGTAAACAAGTCCTTCCTAGGTTCATTTAGGATCAAATCAAACACTTCATCTAAATTCCAAACATTTATCATCTCCATCCCACTAAACAACTTTAGAGCTTTGGAAGCATCATTCTAGACTTGGGTAAATCATCAAAATCAAAATGACCTTGTCTAGTTAGGTGTTTGGTAATGCATCCATTCTCATACATTTAATTTAATTAACACCCCGTTGAAAAAAATCATCCTAAGATAACATCTAACATCTTAGGGCTTACAACTTCATCACCCAAATCAAACCAATCAAAATCAAACCCTAAGTCTAGCATTGATCCAAGGTCCCTAAATGTTCAAACACTCATATCATTTCCCCTTTTCATCCTTCATCTTGTCATTGGTCCTAAGAACCTTAGAGGTCACTTTTGTAACAAGGTCAAAACACAAGAGGAACATGGAATATAAACTTGATCCATACATCATGAGTAATCCAAGTTAACTAAGCTATCAAAGCCTTACAATGCTGATTGATTATCAACACTCACATCTATACAAACTGTACATGGGATCATTACCTTCAACAAATGTCAATAGTACAACAAATGTGAGTATGCCCAAATCAAAGTTTGGGACACCTTTCCCAACGGTAGATTTAAATCCAAGTCCAAACCTACAAATCTACTAGCCGAACAATCAATGCATGAGCCTTCAAACGAACAACGTCATCCCACCAAATCCCTACATGCCAAATGAGAATGTACCAAGTACAAGTTTTCTAAACATGAATCTGACAAAATTTGGGATAAATATGTTTGCAAATCATACGAATATTGTTCAAAATCTAAATAAGATGTTAACAACTCCAAGTCAAGGTAACACCATGCAAAATCAAAGTTACCTAAAACAAGGCAATATGATTCCCAACATCAACAATGGTCAATTTCAACCTATAATACCAAATCTAAACACCATCCCATATCAGAACATTATCCAAAATCAATTGTTTCATGATCCCATTCAAAAATCACAATATGCATCCCAAATCTCCTTGAACAAAAACAAAATCAACTATATCAAGGGAGTCAAGATCGAAATCAAGATCAAATTTGGAGAGATCAAATTGCTACTCTTAAAAAAATAGTTGAGTCATTGTACCAAGAGACATGTCCACCACCATTACCCATATCAACATCATTCCTTGGTTTAGGGCTTCCCCCTTTACCTAGCACCAATCACTCCATCCAAATCAATCCACCTAACACCAATCAAGCCATCACATCAAAACCTTTAAATATACCATCGACATTGCACCAACAGATGGTATCTAATAATATGACAACATCAATCCTAGAAAATCAAAAAAATTGTCTCCCAAGGACCTATCACCTTAGTCATTCTGACCATTCCTATCACCTTGATCACTCCATCCACCACTATCACACCCATCATATCTCAAACCACTATTATCCCTCCAAACATATCTCAACCACGTGTCACTACATTCAGCATGATTCTAAATCCACAACCACTACCACCAAAACCAAACACAGTAAGACAATATAACATTACGCTAAAAGCTCACCGGGCCTACCAAAAGGCCATCCAACAATATCTAGCCATGCAATAGCAACACAAGCTCAACAAGTGCAACAAGCCTCTCAAACTGCCCAAGCCTCTATAGCTACCCAACAAACACAATCACAAGCACAAAAAATGATAACAATTGGGGATAACGATCAACGTTCAACCACTGGTGATAGCATTGGCAATATCTCTGCCACAATTGTTGAAAGCAATGATCAAGATCTATCCATTAAAGAGCACATTGAAGATGCTTCTATCTCATTCGAAGATCAAATCAACATAGGTCAAGAGTCACTTTTCAATCATGATCAAAATCCACCAATAATACTCGACAATGATCCAATTCAAGAAATATCAACATCACTTGACTCTATGGTTGAAGACATTCACAATCTCTCCACCACAATTGTTGAAAACAATGTTCAAGATCTCTCAATTAAGGAGCACATTGAAGATGTTTCTACCCCATTTGATGATCAACTCACCATACATCAAGAGCCACTTTTTAGTGATCTATTTCAAGGAGTGTTAGAATTATTTGATCCCATTAACGTAATCTACGATCCATCAACCAATGATCATATTGAAAATATTTCTACATCACCTTATGAGTTAGAGGACATATCTCAATAATTCATTCCAAAGCATGATCAACATCTTTCACCAAAGTCTAGAAGTGGTGCTTTCCAAGACATGTTGACCCCCTTTGACCTCATGGTTACAAATACTGAAGAAATCCTGAACTCGACACTTGATCCAAATTCACTCAAAGATCAAGAGGCTATTGAGCCATTCCCCATGTCAAATGACAACTGCCAAGAACTTGACCCAAAGCATGTCAAAAGCAATTATGAAATCATTCAAGATAAAAAATTTGTATCTTTGATCTACTATAATGATCTAATGGACACTCTCCAATCTATACAAGATGTCGCAAATGATGATCACATCAACATAATGCATATTCATCCATCTACCCATGAGATGATTTCTTTGGATGGACACGTAGATGATCTTTGTTCAGAACAATATTGTTTTACTCTTGAAATTATTACACAAAAGAGCAGATTATTGAGTTGTCAACATTAGGATCAAATATATCCAAAATCCAGACTAAAGACATCATGTATGAAGATATCCAACATTATCCACTCAAGGAATTAGGTCAGACATAATGGGATATTCGAGAGTCAACAAAGCATCCAATTGAAATAACATCATATGTAGTGGTCAGTTATCAAAGAATGCATTATTAACAAAAGCTCTTAGAATAGGTAGAATCAAAGCATGAAGGTACTACTACCACCATACTCAGGGTAACTTCATCTCAAGCAAATGTCAACATAGGGAGCATGAAGAATCCATATGATGAAACTGATGCCAATACTACAAAAAACCATGTCATGAATCTTCATCCACCCATCACCCCATCCAAAAATTGGGACCAACTTTGAAGGAAATATTTGAATCAAAGCACAAAGAACATTATCAAAGCAAAAGAAGCAAAGAAGAATAATGGAAAAATCAAATACACATGGATACCAAAAAACACAAAGAAAGATTATCCCTATCAAACTCCATCAGTCAAAGAAGCTATGGGGAAAAATAAAAAGGGGAAAAGTATCCATCAAAGATGTCCACAAAAGAAAAAGCAAGCTTTTCAAGTGACGTACAAAGTGTATCAAGCAGTCAGTCCTAATTCCATGCATACTTTCGTATCCACCCATCATTGCTCATCTTCCCAAGTTTGGAGAGTCAAAGGTTCCAAACTATCAACCAATCCATCTCTTATCCCTAAACACACTCCATCCACACCTCAATGCATAATATCCAATTTTCACATTGACCATGTGTTGGCAACGACCCTTCATCATAAGGATTCTAAATGCACTCTATCACAATGTGTGCACAAAGACAAAGTCAATTCCAGTATTAATGAAGTAGATCAAGAATCCCAAAAGTTGCATTCAAGTGCACGTATCTTGGCAAAGCAGCTTCTTCAAGCATGATATCGATGGCACATTATGGCAGGGGCATCTTCATCAGCAACACCTTGTGATTCAGCATGAGCTTAAAATCTTTCAAAAAAATAAAAATAAAAATGAAAATTCAAAAAAATCAGAAAAAGGATTGAAAACAGTAAAGAAAAAAATTGTCCTCCAGTGAAAACCACATGGGCGGTACTTTGGGAAAGACCATGATCAAAACCTGGCAAAAAGGTGTCATATGTAGAATCGAGCATCTACGTGTGCCACTTCAAGTGAAAGCATCTCATCCCATCCGTAATAAATCAAGCATTCCATCCATCTTATCCATAATAAATCCATTCATCCATAAACCATTGATCCAATCCATTTGCATCCATCTGCATACACAATCCAACTTATCTTGATCTTGATGAAAGGTTGGTGCACACTTTATTCTTGCTTCCGGTAAACATCTTGACATGGGTCATTTTCATTGATCCTATCCTATCCAATGTTATTTAAGCCATGAAGCAATATCCAATGAAGCATTTCACCATTTCAATGCCTTATCTTATTGTAAGATAATCCTTAGCATCTTTTGCATGCTTTCCATATTCATCCATCCATACACCTATCCAAGCATCCATTCATGACATTCCATACATTGCTAGACATTGGGGGAAGAAATTTACATATTTCTTCGAGAATAAATCTTGATCTATATCCTCCAACTTATGTGGTGATCCAAACATTAGAAAATGTGAAATCAAAATGGTCAAAGCATTTGTGATCTGAAATCCAAATCACTAGCCCATGGCATATTTTGATGAGAGGAAATTCTTTATTAAGCTTCATCTTTCCTCAAACATCAATCCAAACAATCAATAGCAGTTGCATCTAACATAGCCTTCAAACATCACATCAAATCATTCGAACAAATTTTTTTCCAAAATCAAGCTTCATCAAACATGATCAATCTAATTCAATCCAAAAAATCATCATCTCAAGATATCATTGTGTTGCTTAACACTGTCCTTGCATTATTGTGCATCCTCAACAATGTTATCATCATCAATCCTAATCATTCAAATCCTTGTATTGTTTTGCATCCTCAACAATGTTATCATCATCAATCCATCTCAATCCTCGTGTTTCCTAACACTATCCTTGCATTGTTGTGCATCCTCAACAATGTTATCATCATCAATCCTAATCAATCAAATCCTTGCATTGTTGTGTATCCTCAACAATGTTATCATCATCATCAATCCATCAATCAGATCAGTCAACCTTAGCTTGATTTTCAACAAAATCCCAAACAGAGCATTGATATCATCACACATATCCATATCCAAGTCATCAAAATTGTGCAAAAAGTCCAAAAACATCCAAAACATATCAAAATCCAAAAAAAATCCATAAAATAGAAAACGTCAAAAACATTGGAATCTGAACTACATCATCTCTGAGCTTAAACGTAGGCAAGACTCATCTTTGATCAGCCCCAAGACATCAAAATCCAAAAACATTCAAAAAAATATCAAAATCCAAAAACATTTGAAAAACCAAGGAAATCCAAAAACATTCAAAAAACATCAAAATCCAAAAACATACAAAAACAAAAAATCCAAAAACATTTGAAAAATCAAAAATTCAAAACATTTGTAAACTCTTTAAAATACAAAAAACAGCCTAGAAACATTCCAAAAACGTCAAAAACATCCAAATATTTGAAAAAATCCATTTGTCTCATCTTGCTTTCACTCGAAATAATCAATCATCCATAATAAACTTATCGTCACCTTCATCCTTTGGCAACACAAACAGAAAGAATCACAACAATCAGCAAAAGCAAGCTTCAGTCATAAAATCAAAAGCAAACAACAAACCTTTAATCACAAAATCCAACTCTTGATAATTTTCAAACATGTCAATCAACCTTATATCAACAGCCTATCAATCAACTTATCCAACCATCATCATCCTATACAATGCATGTCCTAGGATATATCGTTTTGAGAATGGGCATCATTTTGGATATCACTTGGATTCTTATCCTATCAAAACAAATCCCTTTGGCTAGAGATATGAAGAACATTGACTTGTTTACATGTACTTGATCTTTTCTTTTGATTTATCTTATTGCACTCATTCCAAGGACCTCTCGATGATATCCAAATGAAGGACTTAGAGAGATAGGAATGGGGCAACGATCATTATCTTTTGTCTTTTGTGATTGTTGGATGTTCTGGTAAAATAACTTGGCGAATACTTGCTTTGTTAGGTACGTCCTAGCAAGGTTTCTGTATGTCAAGTGTGAACAAGAATACTCCTATCTGTTTGTTGAGTCAAATTCCATTGCACTAGGTACAATGCCATCCTGGTTCTTTATACCTTGATGCATTGTATCTACATGTTTTATCAAACATAAGGTAAGTAGCCCTTTTAAAATCCCAATCCTTGATAAGTAAATCATCCATCTATCATCATCATTTCTCATCATCATCTCTAATAAAGTCTCGTTAGATCATGGACTTGTTGGATCCTCTTGTCATCACCTAATTTCTTCTTTTCTACACTAATGTCATGTCATGAGTAGTTTATCATCATCACCAGTGCACCCATCCTACATCCACCAACCATTAGTATTTTGCATATTATCTCACATGCATGTTCATCATCATAATATAGATTTGTTAGTCTAAGCATCTGCATAAATCATACATTTGCATAATCATAGCATATCACATTATATCGAGCAGGCAACATCAAAATCACTCTTGGAGTGGGGGTAATATTTGCTCATTTAATTCCAATTTCTAACTACTGGTGAGTTTAAACAACTTTCATTGATTGTTAAAGACCTCTATATAATGCTAGAGACATAACTTGATTTGGGGGAGTGGTCTTCAAAGCTTTTTTACGTAGCCAATTATTTGGTTTGCCATCTTGGGATTGTATAGGTTTATTTTTTTATTTTTTGCAGAAACTTTGCATGAAAAGTGTATTTATTTATTTATTTTGAAAATGATGTATGCTTCATTGATTCCTTGAAATAAGTCTTATTTCTAAATATCTTACTTTGTGATGCTTGTAGGTAAGGTTGGCATCAGAATCAAGTGAAAACAAAATGAGATTGGAGTTGAAAAAGGAATGGAGCACTAAAACTTAAAACAAAGAAAGCATTTTTAAATGCTTAAGACTTTTGTTTTACGCCTTAATTTTCTATTTTAATCCAACTAGATCATTGTTTTCTTTCAAAGTTGGGCTAAAATTGAACCTTAGACACCTACTAGATTTTGATTTGGCCTAAAATTGAACAAGAAACTTCATATCTCATTTTGGTGCTTAAAACGAACACATCATTGCTTTGAGGCTTAAAATGAACAAGTGCTTTCATGTTTTTGCAATCTTTTTTGCAAAGTAATTTCGCTTAAAAATATGTATGCACTTCTCTCACACCTCAAAGCAATCTCAAGAATCAAAAGTCTTTTTGGTGGCATTAAGTTGCATAAAATATTGCCTCCACATTTTCAATTTGGGATTAAAATTGAACAAAATACTTTGTGAGTGTGAGTTAGGTATATCACTTGTGTTCTCCCTTTGTTTCTAAATGAAGGT
>VDFB02101749.1:0-60259 GCA_007258455.2 Sequoia sempervirens
AAGAAACCGGTCTGCAAAGCCATCATAGGTTAAAATGGCATCTTGATAAAAGGAAATTTTAAAATTTTCTAAGGGCCCAAAAATGGGACTAACAGGTTGGAAAATTAGAAAATACCAAAGAATCAGATTAGGAGGATCTTGATGATAAGAAAACAAACTTTGTGAGAAAAATGAAAAGGGGTACTGGTAAATATAGAGGTAAGTTTCCTTTCATATGTTTCAGTTGGGGTAAGATTGGTCATTATGCTTCAAGATGTCCAAACAGAGTTTTGAATGACAAGAACAAAGAAAATAAAGGTAAAGTAATTAAGAAAAGTTATTATGTTAGAGAAGATGCCAATATATCTGATGATGAATCTGATTATGTGGATGATGAGGATAGTGAATGCTTGTTCATGGCTATTAAAGATGGAACTAATTCTGCCAACTTTGAGAGATGTGTGAAGGAAATTTCTCCAAAAGTAGGTAATAACACTAAAGGAACTATGGTATCTTTTTTTCATGCTAGAGAGGAGAAGAACTACTAGATTATTTATAGTGGATGCTCAAATCATATGACTAGTGAAAAAAGTAGGTTTGTTAAACTTGAGATATATGGAGGTCTAGTAAAGTTTGGTGATGATAGATCTGCTAAGATATGTGGAAAAGGTTCAATTAGTTTTGATGGAAAGCATAATATAGATGATGTTATTTATGTTAAGGGTTTGATACATAACCTCTTGAGTGTTGGAAAAATGTGTAGCAAAGGATATAATCTTATGTTTCATGATGATGGATGTGAGATCAGAAAAGGCTCTAGAACTATGGTTGCTACTGGAAGAAGGATAGATGAAAATGTTTATCAGCTTAAAGTTTCTGATGGTCATTGCTTTATGAATCAAATTAATGAAATTTAGTTATGGCATAGAAATATGTGTCACATTAATTTTGATAACTCAGTGAGAATTAGTTCACTAAGACTGTTGGAGATAGTGCATATAGACCTTTGTGGTCCTACCAGAGTAAGAAGTTTTCAAGGTGACATACATATTTCATGTTGTTGATTGATGATTATTCTAGAATGACATGGGTTACTTTTCTAAAAAATCAGAAGCTCTAGATAAGTTTAAAGCATTCAAAGTTATAGCTAAGAATGAAATTGATATGAAAATCAAGTGTTTGAGGTTTGACAGAGGTGGAGGATTCACCTCCAGTGAGTTTAATAGTTTTTTGTGAGAATCATGGGATAAAGAGGCATTTATCTGCCCCTAGGACTCCTCATCAGAATGAAGTGGTTGAAAGAGAGAATATGACTGGAAGAATAATGATGAAAGAGGAAAACCTACCAGAAGTCTACTATAGAGAAGAAATTCATATTGTTGTCTACATTCTTAACAAAGTTCAAGCAAGAGCAAATTGTGCATAGATTCCCTATGAGTTGCAGTATGGAAGGATTCCTACTATCAAGTACTTCAAAGTGTTTGGAAGTAAGTGATATATTAGAAGAGACGAAGAGAACTTAGGAAAGTATGGCACAAGATATGATGAAGGTATCTTCCTTGGATATTCTACAAGAAGCAAAGCTTACCAGTGTTACAACAAGAGGCCAGGGAAGATTATTGAAAGTGCAAATGTCAAAGTAGATGGAGATTGATAGAAGAGTTATATGGTGATAGATGGATATGAATTAGATGAGTTCTCTCAAGTAGAGAAAATGATAAAGATGAAGGCAAGGAGAAGGAATCTCATATTGAATAGGAAGAATCTCCAGAAAATATCCTTAAGACTCCTAAGTATGTACATAAGAATCATTTTGAAGATCATATCATTGGTGACAAAAACAAAGGTGTTTTGATAAGAAGAAAAGTTGCTATGGTTGAAGAACATGTAAATATCTAAAGTTGAACCTAAAATAGTGATTGAAGCATGCAAGGATGAGTATTGGATCAAGGATATGGAAGAGGAACTAATGTAGATTGAGAAGAATCAGACTTGGGAACTTGTCCCAACCTATCCCAAGACCAGCAAGCAAAAATGTTATTGGAACTAAGTGGGTATTCCAAAACAAACTGAATGAGATTGGAGAAGTGGTAAGAAATAAGACAAGGCTTGTGTGTAAGGGCTACCCACAAGTAGAAGGAATAGAATTTTAGGAGATATTTTCTCTGGTGGAAAGAATGGAAGCTATCACCTGATGTTTTTGGATTTTATAGCACATAAATATTTCAAGGTTTATCAGATGTATGTGAAGTCTGGTTTCTTGAATGGTGAGTTGGAAGAAGAAGTATACATTGAACAAATAAAAGGATTTCACTTATCAGACAAACTAGATATGGTCTATAGATTGGAGAAGGAATTATATGGATTGAAGCAAGCTCCTAGATCTTGGTATGCAAGGTTGGATAAGTACTTAATACAACAAGGTTTTAGTAAAGGTACTGCAAATAGTAATCTTTATTTCAAAGTTGAAAAATATTAAATCTTGATTATGGTTGTGTATGTCGATGATATAATATTTTGAGGAAATGAAGCTATGTGCAAGAAGTTTGCAGAAGAGATACATAAAGAATTTGAGATGTCTATGTTTGGGAAGATGAATTTATTCCTAGGGCTACAAATCAATCAGATAGAGAAAGCTATATTCATTTCACAATCAAAGTATGTTAAGGAAATGCTGAAGAAGTTTGGAATGGAAAATTCTAAACTGGTATGTACTCCTATGATTACTGGTTGCAAGATGAGTAATAATGATGAATCTCCTAAGGCTGATCAGAGCAAGTATAGATCAATGATTGGAGGACTATTATATCTAACTACTACTAGATTGGATATCATGCATGTAGTTTGTGTAACATGCCCATTGTTTTACTCAAAATTTTCCCTATGTTATTACCTACAAGTGAATAAACCATGATGCCATCTCATAGCAATAAAAAATTTTCTTTTAAAAAATAAAGATATTATGCACATTTGAAATAAACACTATTCCAAACTTCCATTTCATCACAATATTTCCAAAGTATTGATTTCATATTGAATAATTTCAAGTTTATCTTTCATGTTTACAATCTTCCATATAAATCGATACAAGAATACATACATAGCTCTTATGAGCTTCTGGCAATAGAAATACATATGGTCCAAGTAATCCCCCTTCAAATTTTTGCCGCGAACTGATGAGGAGAAGCACCACTCAAGTGCTTTTGCACAAACGATGGACTTACTTTGGTCCCCCACACATCTACCTACGATGAGATAGACGTACCCTTTGACGAAGAGATTGGTTTGGTAACCCCATAATACTAGCCTTTCCTGGGCTTGGTTTTGTGTCCTACAAACTAGAACTTTCCCATACAATGGCTACAACCTACATGCATGATAATCTCAGACTAGCATGCATAATTGGATCACACTGAATTGACAATGTAAATAGTGGCAACTTACACTACTTTTGCCAAAGAATTCAACACTCAGTTATTTTGAGTGAGAGTCATCCTATTCCCACACCTTCCTAGCTTGATTTGTAATGACCACACATATTCTATGCATAGGCTATTCCCTTCACTGGATTATCCTAACCCTAGGAATAACCTATATAGTAAGACATTTCAACTATAGTAATTCAAAATTAATTCATAAATCAAACTATAACTATATAAGTTTTAACTTAACATAGTTTATAGTAAACACTCAAATACTCATTCCTACATATAAATATGCTAATATAATCCCATGTACGGCTTTAACAATCAACAAAGCTCTTCAAGAATATTAAGTACTTATAAAGCATCCAAATTTCCTCTTTCTATTTAATTCAAACTTCATAAAACAATCATGCAATCTTTCCAACTAAAATAAATATAAAACAAAGTAGAAAACTAGCATGCTTGTAATTACATAGCTTCAATTGGTAATTTTGGTTTCCTAGCACATCCTTCACCAAAAATAGTTTGCAATTCCTTTCCTTGACCAATTCGCACAATGCAACTTACTCTATCCTCACTAAACCCACTCTTAAAAACCTCACAATTATCAACTCAAAAAAGAAATAGAGTAACACTCAAAAAATTTAGAAAATAAGAAGCAAGAATGCATCCCAATGATGAAGAATGCTCTCCTATTTATACAAAAATAAGAGCACTCCAAGGCTACAAAAAATCTCTCAAACTTTCCACTTCTCACACTCAAAGGTTTAATTCAACTAGCAGGATTCAAGGTTGTAGAATAAAAATGGTGACTAAATGTATATGCTTAGCCAGTTGTTATATTCTCATGACAACAAAGTGATTAACTTAGAAATGCAAGTTAAATGTTTCTATAGGTCAACCTTTCCTATCCAGCTTCATGCTTGACTGATTCTCTTATTCCACTTGCCTCATACACAATAAATGTAATGAAAAACAAACTTCTAAAATATGTGAACAATTCATACTTTGGCGCCACACATTTCCTCATGCACCCTATTATTTTGGTTGTTGTTTGGAAAAGACTAGGTCAAATCTCTTTATATGTTTCTATTCATTCTTCCTTCACATTATTTGACTAAGTCTTTCCATGTTATATTCATACTATGGTTTTCATTTATTTCCCATGTGCCATATTCTAGTGTTACATTATTCAACACTTTAAACACTTCATGCTAAGTTATGGTTTATGCGCTCCCATCAAATACTAAGCAATTCCCTTTGTTTTAGTGCATTATACTATATGTATAAGCTGCACTTTATACATAGTGTATGTTGTGTTTTATATGATATGCACGTAATAAGCATTTTAGTGTTATTTGAAATCATTAACATATATTTAATATATATATATATATTATATATATATACATAACATAATATGTATATATGTATATATATATCTCAACTTTATAAGTTTGCATTATTTGATATTCGAATACACATATATGTATATTCACATATTCTGCATAATAACACATGCATATATACAAACACACACACACACATATATGTATGTATATATATCAATATACTCGTATGGACATTTCCTTATAGTCAATAAATATATGTATATTAATATATATATATATATATATATATATATATATTCATATACTATATATATCATGCTTTGATATTTAAACACATATATTCATAATTCCTATCGATTGACATATATACATGAAGTGTATATATATGTCCCATTTATCTGATTGATATTCCCATGCATATGGGTAATCTATCCATGATCATGTGTAGATATGTCTATCTACATATACTCATCCACGTGTTTACTCATGTGTATGAGTTTATCGTAGACACGTACATATATACATTTTATGTATATGTCTCATCGATTTAAATATAAACACATAAGGAAAAATCACACAAGACAAGAGACTCAATCACATAATAAAAAACACTCATAGATAAGATCAAAATGTATTCCAAACCACACTCAAATAAGGATAAGGATACATTACCATTTACCAAATTATTGACTCGACATCACTAAAATAGAGGTGACTGTGTGAAAACTCAGTTAGGCTCATTAAGGATTACCAAACCAAGTTATTCTCCTGAGTGATACTTCCCCTCTCTTCTAGAGGACTGAATCTGTCCCTGCATCCAACTTAGTACATTGCAATAGTAGTTAGCTGAATTGAAATTACAACCATTTGCATCATATATTTCATAGACATAATCATTATATAAAATCAAATTGAATTAAACATTCATTTATTATATTTCCAAGATTCATAAAGAATAAGCACATACATTTAAAGAATTTTCACTAACTAGGTAAAAGTAAATAAGTAATAACATAACAAGGTGTAACAGTTTGTCTTGTGGTTAAATTTCAAAAAGATCCCAGAGAGTCACATGTTGCAACAGTGAAGAGGATATTCAGATACTCGAAGGGAACTCCAAAACATGGTTTGTGGTATCCAAAGGATACTCATTTTTCTCTAAGTGCTTATATAGATGTTGATTGGGTAGGTTGTGTGGATGATAGGAAAAGTACAAGTGGTGGTGCATTCTTTCTAGGATTCGGATTGGTGTCTTGGTTGGGCAAGAAACAAGATTCAATATATTTATCTACTATAGAGGCAAAATACATTACAACAACATCTTGTTGCACATAGGTGTTATGGATGAGGAAAACCTTGAAGGATATCAGAGTGGTATATGATGAACCAATTTCTATCTTTTGTTATAATACAAGTACTATTAATATTTCAAAGAATATGGTGATGTATTCAAGGAAAAAACATATCTCAATCCGGTATCACTTTTTGAGAGAGAAGGTTGCACAGATGAAGTGAAGCTTGAGTATGTGCCTACAAATGATCAACTTGTTTATATATTCACTAAGGCTCTTCCTAAGGATAATTTTGAGTATCTTTGGGAGAAGTTAAGGGTTATTAACCCTCCTTCTTTGAACTAGATGCATAAGGATATGCATCATTCTAGAGGATTTAAAGATTCATTCTTTGTTCTTGGCTGATGTCGGAGGCTACCTCTCAAGGGGAGTAGGTAGTAGCTTTGTTGGTTGTTGCAATTAGGGGGAGTAAGTATTGGTGCATGTTGGTGTATCCTTTGTTAGATGTGTCAAAGGGTATGTGTAGTGGTTGATGGTTGATGCAGTTTGTTGTGTACTCCTAAGGGGGGGTATGCAGAGAAGCAAAGAGAGAAAGTATGTATGACTGATATCAAAGGGAGAAATAAATGCATATGTGTTGCCCTTTTCCATTGATGTCAAAGGGGGAAAGAAATCAATGTGAAAAATGTTTAGCTGAGAAAGGGAGAGAGTAAAGGAAAGTATGATGTAAGGGGGATAAAAGAAAGAGTTGGTATGGAGCAGTATGCTAGTAATCAAAGCTGTTATTTTTGTTGTTGATGGATTTTTTACATCATGCGTTTCTATCAATCACAAAGGGGGAGATTGTTGCAAGTATGAGCAGTTGGTGTTGTCATTGATTTCAACAAGCTTGGGGGATATTTTTTGTGTTGTCATTGATGACTAGTTGTGTTGATGCTTTGATTAGTTGCATTATATTGTCATTAGTAAGTATTACTGATGTCAACCTCTAGTTTTATTTGACAAGATTTTGTTGGTAGATATTGATGGTTTGGTGATGATCAAGAAGTTTTGAAGATGATGAGTATATCTCTGATGCTTGGTTTCCAAGTGCTTTTGAGAAAAATTGAATAAAAGAGGAAACAATGTGTTGCAAAAGTGTTCTGGTTTTGCTCTGCATTTCTTCTGTGTTGAAGATCTACTTATGTGGTTTAGATATGTTAGTCAAAGGTGTTCAGAGGTTCTATATTCAAAATTTCTTGGTTTGGATCATTATGCAGAGAGAATTGTGTTCACTAGTGTGTGAGCTATATGTTGTAGTGGTGTTTAGGATAAATGGTTTTGATCCACATTTGCCCGCAATTTAGTTTCTGGCCTTGCAATTTTGGAAGTGTGATAATAATGATCATATCTTCCTACAGTCAAAATTGTTCATGGTTTGGTGCTTTGGAAGTTGGTTTCTTGAGTTATAGTGTATGGAAGGTTGTTTGAGTGTATTGGGTGTGTACATTCTTCAGGTGAAAGTTGTTGCAAAGGAATTTGTTGGATTTCAGGGTTTTTGTGGAATATTCTAGATTGTGTTCAAGTGATGTTTGGTGTTCATGAGTCATCTTTGGATTTGAGGAATAATGTACTTAAATGTTAATTGTGTTAACATAGGTTTGGCCAACCTCGAGTGTTTACACTAATTGTGGATTTTCTTTTGTGATTGTGGAAGCATGGCGTGAATTGTATGAATGTATTTAGGTTCGAATTAAGGTGTGATGTGGTTCACCTTCATTCCTTTCCACCATAGGAATTTTTTGGTGTTGACCTAATTTGAATTTGGATGGTTTAGGTGCATATTTGACCTTAGAGAATGTTTTCAAGGTTGAAGATGGTATAAATAAGTGATGAGTTGATGGAGAATTAAGTAGCGAAGTGTATGATGTGAATTGTAAAGTTATGAAGTGAAAATTTGTGAAGTGTAGTGTGAGCTTAATGAGTTAGACTACTGGAAGAAATGAGAAGAAGGTGTCTACAATCTTTAGAAGGAATGTGAATGTGTTGGAGATGTTGTGGTGGATTTTTCTATTGCATTGAGATGGATTTCTCATTGTAACACTCTTATTTCTTCTTTTTTGTAATTTGACAGTGAGCCTTTGGCAGTGATCCCTTCTTTCTTTCAAGTAGTGAGCTCTCTAGCGGTGAGCCTTTTGTATTCAATGTTGCAATTGCTTTATATTGTGAGCTAATCCTCACCATGGTTTTTCCCTTCTTGGGTTTTCCACATAAATCTGGTGTTCTATCGTGCATGGTGTTGATGTGTTTCAATTTTTATTATTTGTTTTCATGCTAAATCATTCTAATAGATTAAGGGCTAATTAAGTTAATGTGGATCTGAATGTTTGTGAGGGTTTTGGATGTTTTAATTTATAACCAATTCACCCCCTCTTAGTTGTCTTGTTTGTATTCAACAAAGTCATCATTGGGACACACCTTGTTCAAGTCCTAAAGTTCGTGCATATCCTGATCCATCTAGTGGGTTTGGAAACTAGGACCAGGTTGGAAACCTTCTTAGGATAATCAATTAGGTATATGAACCCTACGTCCAAAAGCTTTTGTAACTCGACCTTAACCAATAATGCGATTTGAGAATGCATTTTTCTTAATTTCTGCTTCACTGGCTTTGCTTGAGGGTGAACTATGAGATGATGAACTAATGATGTGTCTAGCCCTAGTATGCCTGTATAGGATCAAGCAAAGTTAATTTTTTTCTCTCTACAGATTTTTTCCAAGTTGTTCTATTCTTCATCATCTAGGGAAGAAGCATAAAATGTGACTTGTGGTTCGTCATCCATTCCTACATTGATTGGATTAGATGCCTCTACTAGTACTACTTTTCCTAATGTGTCACAATACTAGGTAGATTGAATCCCTCATTCTTAGGTGCCTCAAAGAGGTTTTCACCCTCGAATACATCCTTTATTTTTACTTTTTTGCGATCAGAAAGTGCCACATTGTGGTTTTCACTTGGAGATCGAGTTATGATTTAAAATTTCAATTTTACGATTGGGTGATTCAAACATTTCACCATAGTATGCTTGAGTGTGCAGCTAAATGTCAAATCTTTCTTTATGATCTCCAAATGGTATGTGGTCTTAGAGCCCCATAATTAGGAGATAGCCTCATCGTTTTTAAAGGAATCAAGAATTGGTTGTCCTTGTTGGTCCCAGTTAATGAGTTGGGGATAAAAAATTCTTAGTTTGGTAATTTCACTAGAAGATTCGAAGGATGTGGTGGTGATGATGAAAATATAAGTATCCTCAAATAGTTCTATAATGTCAAGGGGGAATTCATCAATGTCATCGTTGTGCAATGCGTTTAACCAAGAGGAATATTCAACTTCCTTAATAGAAGCACCCTTTCTAAGAAGGGTCACTTTGCTCGTGGTGAATCCAAGACCAATATTTTTAGGACGTTTTCTAGGAACAATAGGCTCTCACAAGCCATGATGATTTAGGCCAAGCTTTTCATCTTTGTTATATCCCATGCCTTTCATTAGTTGAAGCCCTTTGTTGTTGTCATCCATGGGAAGTGGAGGTTCTTCTTTCTTATCTTGATATATCTACTCTAATGTAGTGTCCTCTATTGGAAGAATAAGGAGTTTTTCATTGATGCATTCATTGGCAACATGAGCATGTGGGATGAGCACAAGTCATATAGTCATGCATTACAATGTTGTCATTGATTCCAACATTGTATCCCAGTATGAAGACTATTATGTAGATCGGTTTGGATGGCTTGAGTATGTTCAAGGATGATAGTGAGAAAGAAAATTTTGTAAGAAGGCTTGATCCGGTGAAGGAAATAGTTGTGGAAATTGACTAAGTGACAATTCAGGTGTTTCTATGTATAGGGGATCTGATATTTGGGTCCACACTGATCCACTAATGAAGATCTTGATCTACACTTCTAACATATATTTTTTGGTTGCTAGAGGAACCTAATTGTAGAGTTTCATCTCATTTTGGCTCTTGGTGTGAAAGTTATGAGTAAAAAAAGTTTGGACAGACAATTACAGGCATTTTCTAGTGCAGTATACATGTTTTGCTGAATCCAGACTTCTCTGCAGATTGAAATTTTGCTTTGCGGTTTTGTGGAGATGTTGGAAGGTGTTAGTAGATTGTATATTTGAGTTGGCATAGAGTTTGGAGGTTTGCATGTTTGAGTGTGGGTGTACAGTTGGAAAATTTTGTAATAAGGTCATTACTGGTATTGATCTAATGAGTTGGGTATGTTACAAAGGATGAAAATTTGTTGATCCATTATATGAGTGCTATTTTAGGTCCATACTGACCAATTTCAAATTTTTATAAGGTTTTAATTTGGTGCGAAGAGTGTATGTATGTATATTGAGTTGACAAGTTACATTTTTCTTATTACATCTAATTAGGCTGACCTAATTGATGTTGTAGATGAAGCAAATATATATGAAGGATATTTTTTGATATTTTTTGAAGTAGATCCATGTAATAAAAGTTGGTGGATTTGAATTGTGTGAATATAGAGAGAGTGGAAATCAGAACGAAGTATTAAGTTAGATTAACATGAAGTGTGTAAAGTTTGTATTCTGAGCTTCATTGGAACTATATTTCATGCATGTGTTAGATGCAATTGTAATAGTTCAAACTTAGTTGTGTTCCACACTCTCTTCTATCTTTTCTTTTCTCATTGGGCAGTGAGTCCACTTGGATAGTGTGTCCACCTACAATGAACACTTCTGTAATATACTATAACTGGTTATAATATGTTGTGAGCTAATCCTCACCATGATTTTTATCATTTTTCCATCTAAAAATCTGGTGTTCATGTGTTATGTGATGTTGTTGATTGTTTTTGTTCTTTCATTCATTACTACAAATTGAATATGATGTGAGTATTGGATGTTTAAATGTTTAAATGGTTTAAAAGAATACTGATTCACCCCCACTCTTAGTATTATGGGTGTTCAACAATTGGTATCAAAGTTTGGTTCCTTGGAAGAATCTTAACCACTTGGGGAAGATATTGGAGGTTGAACCATGGTTGTTAGAAGACTACCTATTCCTCCATAAGGGATTCCTATTGTTGGATCCATAGAAGAAGATTGCATATATGACATAAATGGAGAACTCAAATTTTCTCTTGAAGATTTGGAAAGAACTGAAGGTGAAAACAAAGATCTAAAAGAAAATGTCAAAGAAGCAGATGTATGCATCATAAAATTGAGAGAGAAAATCAAGAAATTCAAAGAAAGGCATAAGGAGGTCAGTGAGCAATTGAAGAAAGCAAATGAAACAATTATTGGTTTTAAAGTGTGGGTTGAAGAAAGGAAAAGAGTTGAAGAATGTTTGAAAGCAACGGTGAAAATAAAATATGAAGAATGCACAAAGATTGAATAATAAGTTGTGAATCTAAGGTCAGATCTTGAAAAGGCAAGGAGTCATGAAGACAAATTCAAGATGAGTTCTACAAAGCTTGATGAAATGATTGCAAATTAGAAAGGCTCCAAAGATAAAAGAAGATTTAGGATTTGAAAAAGGTGAAAGTTCAAAAGCATATCAGACACGAAATGCTAAAAAGATCAATGAACAAAAGAATACTAGAGACAAAAAGAAAAATGGCATGCAAATCTAAAATCAAAAGAATGAAGTTAGAAGACCACCGGTCAAATAACCAAATACACAAAGGTACCCATCTTTTAATGGTTTATGTTATTATTGCAATAAATTTGGACATAAGGTTGTGGAATGCAGAAGCATAATGAATCAGAATGTTCCTAGTCAGTGCTTTACATGTAAGAGATTTGGACATAGAGCTAGTGAATATAGAAGTCAAATGATGATTGGTTATAACAATGGTATAATGGTTCAATCTTTCAATGGCTATAGTTATACATGCAATGGATTTAGACATAAATCTAGTCAATGTAGATCTAAAAAAAATGAAAGTTATATTGGTCAAAAGAATGTCATATGCTACAATTGCAATAGGCCTAGACACATTTCTAAGTTTTGCAAAAGTAGAAATATGAAGAAGAACAATCTGGTGAAGAAGAATGATCTAGTACAAAAGGTTGATCCAATAGAGACAAAGGAGATGGATGAGATTTGGAAAAATAAGGAAGAGAATAAGGTTAAGGATGAATCTATACCAACATCCGATGCAGATGTTTCCTTCAAAAACTAAGTTGAGAGCTTTGGCTTAGGGGGAGCTTTAATGGAAATCTTTCATCCCTTGCCAAAGAAATGGTGTTGATGCTTCAACATGAGGATATGTGATGTAGATCAATTCATCTGAACTACTGGAGAAGATCCCGATAGAACATATTAAAATGTGGAAGATTATGGAGCATTAGAAGTTGACTATGTAGATAGTTAGCGTTTTTACCAACTTTTCATTTTAAGTATTCAATGCAAAATTAGGTCATAATAAAAGGTTTATAAGTGATTACACTTAAGATAAAATTTCATTTGTAATCAATTTTTTTAAGAGGAGAAGAGCAGATGAAGAGAAGTGTAGTGTGTTTGAAGTGATTGAGTGGTGGTGCGAGTGAAACCCTAGTAGAAGAGCAAAGTAAAAGGAATTTTATAGTTTTTCACTTGCTCTAGTTTTCTTGAAAGTTGTTTGGAAACAAATTGAGATGGATACTCCAAGGGTTGTTGATGTTTCTGAGAGACCCCAACCTAAGTTCAAGAAAAATCCCAATAAATCCATGAAAGTCAATCTAAAAGGTGCTTTCTTGAGGGTTCCTTATGGAGTCCTGCTCACAAAGGACAAAAAGATATATATTCATGGAAAATTAGAAGAGTATGGACATTCCAAGCTAAGATATGTGTGGGTAAATGAGCTCACTGGTGAGGAATTTTCATTGAAGATGAAGTATCAAAATTTGGTTGTGAAGAGACTCGATGTGTGGCAAGGGTTTCCCAAATTTTTCCATGACAATGCTTGGGTAAGGATTGCTTTGAGTTGCATCCATGAAAAGTTTGTGTGGAAAAATATGCCTGGGTTGATCACAAAGGAGGTGATTAGGGAAGTTACAGGGTTATGTTTAACTAGACCCATTTTGGTACTCAAGTCAGTAGAGAATGAAGTTGTAATGGAACTTATTGGTGTGACATACAACAAGAGGGAACTGATAGTGAAGAATATCAGAAACCCTACTGTGAAGCATGCATCAATGATGATTGGATATAAGGTCTTCTTTTCAAACAAAGAAAACTCTGTTTCATCCACCACCATCAATATTGCCTATGAAATGGTAGAGAAGGGAGTTGATTATGACCTATGTGAGTTATTGAGGTAGTAGCTAATGGAGAACCTACAAAAGACAAAGGATTCCATGTATCCTTTTAAATATGGAACTTTAATCATATGTTTATTATTCTATTTCTTGAAAGAACTCTCGGGTACAAAGAGTGTGGTATGGTTGAAAGGAAGACCTATTGCGCACCAAATCAGAGGCTTCTTAAGAGGTCTGGGAGATTCTAAGGCATAGGAAGATGCCCTTGTGGCATTCTTTGTATTATTTCAAAAGAGGATGTAAGAGAGGGAGAGGATTCCCTGGACGATGGTGCAGAAGTACAAGAATGATTTTACATTCTTAGTAACTGTGTGAGGGGGGAATCTACAAGTATAAATAAGATCAAAACAATGAATATAAAATAATCTAATCCAAAATAATGATCAAGATGCATTCCTCCTCTCACAAAATGAAACTATGAAATTAAATAAATCAAGAACATAATTGCAAGAATACAATAACAATGAATTCAATAACAAAATATCTTTAACATCCCGTGTTAGAGTGTATTCATGAAGATGTTGGGTTGTTCGTATCAATGTGAAGTCTCCATGATTGTGTGTGAAAGCTCGAAGAATGTGTGTGTGTTGATCAAAGATATGTGAGTTAAAGCTTTGTAAATGTCGATTAGGATCTTGGCATTACTTTTTTGCATAAATTGTACTGATTCTTTGATCATTTTTGAGAAGAAAGAGGTTTGTTATATATAATTTATGATTTGAAATGGACGATCAGGATTGCATAGTAGAATATCTTGATCGACGGTCAAAAGATGTTGAGAGGATTTAGATGGGCATAATCTGTGCAAATTGATTACATGATTAGTGTGATTAAAGAATAGATTGATCAATCAGGAAATAGATTGAGCAATCAGTGATTCATAATTTTCTCAATCAAGAAAGTGGGTGAGGATAATTAATTAATTGATTTAATTAATTAATTATTTTTGGAGTTGAATGTGCAAATCAAGTTTAACTTTTTTCAACAAAGTCGCATTTGTTTGATTTGAATTTTGATGATGTTTTGAATAGTTTATTTAATTGGGAGGGAAAGTGATATAGTTAAACTATTATGTTTTAACAGTTTAATCGAATTAGGGGAATAAAGTGAATGTGACATAATTAAATAATTGACGTTATTTAATTAATCAGGAGGAATAAAGTTAGATAATTAGTTGAATTTGATGAAAAAAATGAATTAATTAAATAATGTTGTATTATTCAATTAATAGAGGAAATTAGGGTTTTAGGACTTTATTAAATAAATGAAATTTATTTAATTCGTCAAAAATGATGAAAAAGTGAATTGATTAAATAATGTCGTATTATTCAATTAATAGAGGAATTTAGGGTTTTTGATGCTTTTCATGTGAAATGCAGTGATATTTGATGATAATGATGCCAATGATGTGAAAATGTCATTTAGGGTGTGTGATAAGTGTTAGGTCAATTTTTACATGTCTACATTTTTCCCCTCTTTAAGACAAAGTATTGGTTGCTTTGTTTCAAAGATTCAATATTAAGATCAAGTTTTGAAAAATTTTATATGCCCCACTATGCCTCGCCGGTCGGTGAAAAGATGGTACAACTCTGGGCTGCCCCCTCCAGAGGTTGGCCGAAAATGTTGATTTTGAGGTCAAGCTCGCGACACTATTTCATTTCGGTTCAGACACATAGAGGACGAAAAATTAAGTCTATAGGTCTTTCGGTGCTCGTTCAAATGTTCCCAGGTGGTCCTAATTTTAACTTAGGAAGGTTTCTTAAGCAAAAAATAGGGTTTTGGGGGGTTAAAATAGGTTAGGGTTCTAATTACCTCATTTAAGCTTTGAGCCTATAGAGAATTCTTGCCTCTGGTTTTCTTGTTTTGTCAGTTTTTGAGGAGCTATGGCGAGGATTTGGGGAGCCCCACATTGCGCAGGCACGGTTTGAGAGTTTGGACGACCTACAGGCGTTGGTGCCCCAGTACGTACCCTTTCGATTTTCATTTTCGTCTTTCCATGTTTTTGTAATTAATGCACAAATTCCAACTAGTCAATAGCGATAGATTTAGGAATTTAGCACTTTTGCTATGTTCTTACGCACTTGCTTTCATTTTGCACTTTTGACCTAATTTTGTGCATTTGATTTTCACACTTGCTCTATTTTTTGCACTTTCATTTGCTTTCCCTCATTTTGTGTGCACATGGTGTAAGTTTGCGCCTTTGAAAAACTTTTTGTGCTTTTAACATTTTGTGCCCTTGCAATTTTCCCTTGCTTTTGACAAGAAATTCACTGCTTTTGCTTTAATTTCACTTTTGATAACAATTCTCTCACTTTTGACACTAAACTTTCATTTTTGACTTTTTAGAACCCTCAGTTAATTTGCTCGTCATTTTTAGGTTCGTTGTTTTGCATTTTTAGAGTGAATCCTTAACATTGTGGGTTGAATGATTGTAGGTGGTCCTTAATCCACTCTAGTTGAGGGAGCAACGACCACAGATCTATTTGATTTGATCGCCGGTTTCAATGTTTTAGAGTGATATTTTCTAGATGTTGTCGGGTTGTAGTACATTTGTTACATGCCCGCCATCAGATGTCATAACGTGATGATAACTGCACTCGCAGAGAGGTGGTACTTAGTGACCTCTTCATTTCATTTACCTACTGGGGAGGCCACCATCAATCTTGAGGATGTGTGGTGGATCCTTTGCAAACCCACTCATGGAGAGCTCGTTATATACTCCGTTCGATGGGGAACCTGTGCTATGTGTTGCATTCTTGGTGTGAGACGACTGGAGGTTCAATAGTCGGAGATTGATTTATCAGATTTTGTTGGTAGTGCTGATCCTGTTTCACTTGTTCTCTATGGTTTGGTGTTAGGGCTTATTTTTCTTGATAGGAGAGGCTGTTAGTTTCCTATGGGATGGGGTATATGCATCAAGCAGATGTTTGAGCATGTGACTAGATACGCATGGGGTCCATGTCTTCTTGCCCACCTATACAGAGATATGCATGAGGTTGCATATCATGGTGGAAAATCTGTTTCTGCTGGTGTTTCTCTTCTTCATGCATGGGCTTGGGAGCATATCTTAGTGAGTCAGTCAGATGGTATACTGGATTGTACTACTAGAGACCCATACTCTTATCGCTATTGAGATCTTTTGCATTATACATTGCTTGGACAACTTTCCTACTGGTGCAGTGTATTTGATGACATGCCAAGTTTTGTATGGAGACCATATATGGATTGTGAGATGTGGCTCGATGATCAGGAGTATTTGGTATACTGTAGATAAACTAGATGGTTAATCAGTCTCATACACTCTCTTTTGGAGTGATATCTTCCTGACAGGGTTTGCAAGCAGTTTGGAGAGATACAAAGTCAATTTCTAGATGCTTATGAGGCTCGATTTGGTTAGACCACTAGAGAGGTATGTGTCTGGGTTTTGTAGGTCAATCGAGATGCTATTGTTGTTGCATTCAGAGCTCTTGACCCAGTTGGATGGGGTTGGCCAGTGGGCTTAGTGGATTCATGTACTACTCTTGATTATGATCAGTGGTGGGAATGACGCCTTCCTTTGAGATTCATAGATCTTGGTGGTGATCCCGCAGTGGGTAGGGCAGGCATTACAAGTCATTGAGGAGAGAGACAATGCATCGAGATCTTAGCAAAGTAGCTTGGTAGGGATTGACAGGACGTTGCCCAGGGTGATCCAATGTAGGCGGATCTAGGACAAGTTCTAGGTCCCCCTCCACCACTTAGGGATGGAGGTGCACAATTAGTTGTAGAGATAGGTGATGACAGGCCGCAGGGGCACAAATTGTTACATTGACAACAGAGAGACACTGCTCGATAGGAGTGAGATGGTTTTAGGGCAGAGCAAGACACAAAGATTGGGCACTGTCTCATTGTCGAGATGTAGTTGCAGGTTGTTACTAATGATAGGGACAGTTTGAGGATGGAGCATGACAGTCTTTGCGCCAAGTGAGATTAGTTGCTATAGAGGGATACATATCACCAAACTCTGTATGATGCTTTTGTTCCTCGAGTGTAGCGACATCCGTGGTTTAGAGAGCTAAGTACTGCTACTAGTGTTGCATCAAGTGATCAGTCTATTAGATAACCAGATCTTGATGTGGAGCTTGGTCTTTAGAGTCCTCCTCCTCTGGTTGGGCAGTGTTATGTTTCTACTTGATCTTTATGATATTGTTATTCAGAGAATTATATTGCATAAATGATTTTGTATATATATTCACTAGCCTAGCTGAGGCCTCGTATATATGTATAATTTTGTATTATCCTATCACACTTGTTTCCATGATGATGTACCATGGCATTCTCCTTTTTTGACGATGATAAATGTGAGATATACATGCTTCAATTCAATGTCATTATATGTTTATGTGATGATTTATGGATGATGATGTATGTGTATACCTATTTTTATACTTTTTTGATGTATGCATATGATGTGGATGTATGGATTGATCATATTTTATATCATATACTCTTTATGATGTATATGATGTTGATATATGATGTATGAATGTATTCCCTACACATGATACATGATGTTTTCATTATTTTATTATCATCATTATATGTATTGATGACATTGCACATGCAGGGTGGATATGGTACTTATGATATTATGATGTAGGATGGATGTTAGTTAGAAGATATATTTGATGATAGATAGAAATTTGATGTTGTTAGTTGTTGATGAGTATTGCTTTCACTTTTCTTGGAGAATTCACATTTTTAACAATTCTATTTGATATAGCAAACAAATACGATGCACCAGGGTATTAATAACCAAGGTGACTTTGTATCCATTGTGTGGACTTTGAATCGACATACAAAGAATATTCTTGTTCATACGAGACATACCAAAATTTTGTTTAAAATATATGGGTGGGTTGTGTTTAAAAATTTTCAGACCATTTACATAGAGGTATAAAATACCTAACATGCAAATTCTACACGAATTGTCATAAAACAACTTCCATACACTCAATAAAGCAAGTATTCGCCATGGTAGTATCACAAAAACATCTTACAAACAACAAACCAAAATGATGCTCAATTACCCCCATTCCTTCTTCTCTAAATCCTTATGGACATCATCAAGAGATCCTAGGAATGAGTCGAATAAAAAAAATCATAAAGATAGGACTATAAAAAAGATAAAAACAAAGTTGCAGTATCACTTGACATATCTATTTTGAGGTTTTAGGCTATTATCTGTTGTTGATCATGTGTATTGTAGGAATGGATCTGTTAAGGAATATCTTAGGATATTGTTGGTGAATTGTCAAAAGATAGGTTGTTAACACTTTGGCATTTCTTCCATCTGTTTTGTGATCAAATATTTGTGATTGTTTTCTTGAAAGTTCTAACTATTGATGTTTTCTTTGTTTGTTTGTCTGTTTTGCCAAAGGGTGATTATGACGATTTGTTTATTGTGGGAGAAAAGTTTATTGTAGATTGTGATGATGAAGTAGGTCTTTTCAATTTTTTGAGTTTTATGATGCTATTTTTGTTGTTTTTAGGGGACTAACTTAGTGCCTCGAGGGCTCATCAAAGATAAGCCTTGTCTACGTTGTACATGCAGAGGCTCGTAGTTCACTTGGTTTGAATGTTTTTGATCTTTCTGTTTTGTGAATATTTTTGGATTTTGTATAAGTTGAAATAAAGCATGATAGAAACCTAAGGGGACTAACCTAAGGCATCAGGGGCTGATCAGAGATAAGCCTTTCCTATGTTGTACACATAGAGACCACGTAGTTTGACCAGTTGACTCAAAGCATAAACCTATTTTTTTGGGGATTTTCAAACAACATTGATAACTTAGATTAATATTCGACTTCAGTTTCTAGAGGATATGTGGCGGGAAATCTACTTGAACTAGCCATGAGGTTCAAGCAAATGTTGATATCTTTGAGTGAAGGAATAATCCAATGTTGTTTTTATTTTGTTGTTTTTCAGATGTTTTTGATTTTCTTTTTTGGATAGTTTTCTAGATGTTTTTTTTTTCTTTCTGAATTTTTGACCATGATAGAACACACAACGATCTAATCCATGACCAAATTCAGAAAGTTTCCCCCAGTTCGAGACAAGACTACTTTCCTGAATCAATAACAAGCCATGGTTGGACACATGCTTTATTATGGAATGAATGGGTGGATACTTTGGATAGTATGGATAGATAATGATGCAAGTATTATTCAAACATAGTGCCTGTTTGCCAGGTTTTCACTATGGTACCTATTCTAGAAGCACCACAAAGTGGTTTTCACTAAAAGAACTTTTTATTTCTCTTTACTATTTTTCTTGCTTTTTGATGTTCTTTTGATTTTTTAGCTTTTTGATTTTTTTTTTGATTTTTACCCTTTTTCTTGGGGTATTTTGACGTGCTTCAAGTGTAGAATCTCTTGAGGTGGCTACTGTTTAGTGGTTTAGCTATGGGTTATCCTTTAGGAGTATCCAATTGATAAGCTCCAAAATCGTAGCTTGTTGTGATGATAAATGAGCCTAGCCAATTGGGTTCAAACTTTCCTTTGCCATCTTGATTCAGTTGTACCTTTTGATTCTCTTTGAGTACTAGGTCACCAACCTGAAAGTTTCTGTCTTTCATCCTTTTATCATAGCTTCATTTGAGCCGATTCTAATAAACTTGTAGATGGTTTAATGCATTCAAACACCTTTCATCTAGGAGCTCCAATTCATTTAACCTAGATACCTGATATTTTTTGTTGCTGACCATGCCTTTTAGTGAGATTCACAATGAGGGGATTTCAACCTCGATAGGTAAGATAGCTTTCAATCCATAGACCAAGGAGAAAGGTGTGGAACCTATAGGTGTTCAGATGTTGGTTCAATAAGCCCATAGTCCTAGGTTCAATTGCAAATTCCAATCATGGCCGATGTCATTAACAGTATTTTTTAGTGTTTTTAGTATGGTTTTATTAGATGCTTTGGCCTGACCGTTTCCTTGGGGATAGTAGGGCATGGAGAATCTATGTTGGATAGAGAATTTGGAACAAATTTCTTGGACGTCTTGATTCTTGAATGGGGTTCCATTGTCCGTTATGATTTTTTGGTGAATTCCATACCTACAAATTAGATAATTCAAAATGAACTTTGATATCTATTTTCTAGTGATGTAGGTCAATGGAATTGCTTCTATCCATTTAGTGAAATACTCGGTTGCTGTGATAATGAACTTGTGCCCGTTAGAGGAAGTAGGAGAAATATTACCTACTAGATCTAATCCCCATTGCTAGAAAGGCCATGGTGTTGTGATGGGTCTCAAATCCTGTGCTGGTGCATGAAGAAGGTCACTGTGCTGCTGGCATTGATGTCACTTTCTAAAATACTGAATACACTCCTATTCCATGGAGGGCCAACAATACCGCGAGACTATTTCACATGCACTGTGGGCTGGCAGTAAATCCCCGCACCACTGCTGGGCTTCTCCATCATCGCTACGAGCTGGCGGTAAATAATAGTATTAAACTACTATTATATGTTTTTGTATTTAAATATATTTATAGTAGTAAATAAATAACCTATATATTTTTATATTTAAATAATAATAATACATATAATAATATAACCTATATATATTTATAAATATAATTACTATTATATTTACTATTATGTTATATTTACTATTATTATTAGTGTTATTATTACTATTATATTTACTTTTTTTTTTTATCAGTAATAATGTTAATTTTATTATTAATAATAAAAGATTACAAATCAATTCTCATTATATCTTCAATTAAAACCACCTTCCCACCACCACTAAGCTCCTCTACATGAGCCTTTATCCCTACCACCTATCCACACTGCAATCTTCTCCATGGATTACCACCCTTCAAGGGGCCAAAAGATCCTCTAACCAAACCTAAGGAAATAAAACTTCAAAAAACAAAATTGGCTGTTCACATCTAGAGGCCATACTCTATAAATTCTCAAAATTTCTGCTTTCCCAGGACCATTACAAAAAGACACTCCCAACCTTCACAACCACAAGGTATTACCACCACCATCCGCTAGATTAACACCAACATAGGGGTTCATTCCTCGTGTTCAAGAACATCTCTCATCCCCCACCCTGAATACTTGCACACACACTCCAATTCCCTTCCAAGATTTAAACCTCTTCATCCTATGCATTCTCTCTTATCAAAAGGCCTTCCTATCTTTCAATAAAATCTGCAGTTAGAACTCCTTCCACCATCACCCATTAAGGATATTCCTCTAGGAGGGAGAGATTTCGAAAACCCTCTATCTGTTCGTCACCTTCAGTTGCAAATGTCATCACCCATTTGGATAGCACATCTGCCTCCTCATTACCCTGCCTCTGAGTATGTGTCACCTTAAAGCCTTCAAAGGAAGTTAACATCTCCTGTATAGAATAAATAAATTTCTGCAAATGCCATGCTTGTGTTGTGCCTGCCATGATGGCATTCACAATAACAAGGGAGTCGCCTTCCAAATGCAATTTTTTGACTCCCATCTTCCGCCCAAGTTTGAATACTTGAAGCATTGCCAATGCTTTTGCCACATTATTTGTCCCTTCCTAGATTCCTTTTGCTTCCATCACCAAAATATTTCCATTACTGTCCCTAGCCACACACCCTATCCCTGATGGCCCTGGGTTTCCTTTTGAGGCCCCGTCAAAGTTTATCTTGGTCCATCCATCATCCGGTTGTATCCACTTTACCACTTCCCTCTCTTTTGAAGCCGAATTCCCCCAACATAGCTCCCTAATTGGTTGGATCTTTATCCCTGGCCATTGCACTTGAATGTGCTTATCCTGAGCTGTGTATAGTACCTTCGGCTTAAAGTATTTGGATGTTGCAACTCTAACAATTTCTTCAATAGAGTGGTTTATTCTAAACAAAATTATATCCAACTATTCCATTTTCTCCTGGAACAGCCTCCTATTCCTTTCCTTACAAATCTCCCATACTACTATAGAAGGACAAACATTCCAAATGCATGAAAGTGTAGATCTTCCATCTTAGTGTGGCCAGCCAATAAACAGTTGCTTCAAGGATTCTGATAGAGGGCCTTGTTGGCCTCCTACAATGATTTAACAACCAAGCCATTAAAGTTGTGATTCAGAGATTGGACATCTGATCTGAATAGCTATCTTAATCATCATGAAGGTGCATTTAACTTGTCAACCCAGGGATGTAGACTTGAAATGGGTCAGCATAGTATGTGCGCTAGGAATCTGTAGTAGCCATCTTCATTCTACAACTAAGAAAGACATAATGCTGAAAGTAAATTGCTTGAAAAAGAAGTAATATAAGTGTTGAACATCAACCAACAACTATACTAAGCTAAAGTGTATGACAAAAATATAAATTTGAGCAAACAGACAGGAAACTACTCTGTCTGTTTGGCTCCAGGAATAGTCACAGATGGAATTCTAGTGGCTGCAGAAACAAACAGTTGCCAGATTCTTAACTAATTGCTGAACATAAAGTAATAAATAAACTAAAGGATGGAATGCTCACCAAGTGGGCCCCCTTGGATGAGTATCCCTTAAGAAAAATGTAAAATCAGATGCAACGAGCTTATAACTTCATTTTATTCATTGGAAAGCATGAGTACAATAGAGCAACAAAACTATATTACTAAAAAACTAAGAATGTGAGTACAATATCAAATCAATCAACCTTCTGAGAAGGAGAATTCAAGTCTTATTTATAGGAGGAAAAACTACTAACTAACTACCTAGCAAGGCGGTCAGCTCCAACTGATTAGGAGGACGCCACTTTAGGGAAAGCATAAAAAGTGGAAAGGAGGTTATGCATGCGTGGAATCTAGTCAAGTTGGTTTGCCTCAATGCATATCTAACATAACAATAGCTGCTATATTCACTCAAAAAACTATTATGACCATTTACAAGGTAGTTACAATCCTCGATTTGAACTAGGAATCTCCCTCCATTGACCTTTGAATGATCACCTTGTTGACCTTTATGGAAAAAAACTAGCTGGCAGAATCTTCCTCAATTTTGTAGGCTCTAATTATATCTGCATGACAACATTAGTACACACAACAATTGCATATCTATAACTATCTTAAAGTAACATTCATTAATCCACATGTAGAATTAACATAGATAGTTCATATAGCATGTCAATGTCATTTAAAGGTTACACAAATAAGCTTATGCTCAATGTCTATGGTTTTGAGGAAATAACATGAAAATATTAACATCCAAGTAGCAAGGTCTATGACAACTACAACAAATGGATAATAAAATCTATCAAAATTGAGCCATAAATTAGACTCATCACTCCTCCCAATCTAAGGTTTTGCTGGTCCTCCAACAGAGGAAGGGTTGTTCTTTTTCTTAGTCAATACCCTTAAATTTGCGACTTTCAGCTGTCCTATATCAATTCTTGTAGTGTATGAATTAGGGTCCAAATAGAACCCTTGCTTGCTATCTAACCAGTTCCATCTTTGCCTCTCTGTAGCTATATCATACTGATAATACCTAAAATTTGGCACAAACCATAATAGGATAGGTGGCTGAAAGGTTAATGGAAGCCAAAATTGTCCCTTCATCCTTCTAATCTATATATATCTATCAACTCTTTTGCATGCTGCAACATAGTTCTGCAAAGAGTGAGGCTCAACTTGTTTTAACTCATTAGTTAGACTATTCCACCTTTGTGATAGATATTCCATTATAGATTTCCCTGTGGTTTTTGCTACCTTCTCACATTCTTTGTAAACTGCTTCTCTCTTAGGTAGGATTCTACTACTATAGCTTGATTGGTAAAGAAATTTGTGCCATTCCCTGAAAATGTCTCTTGGGTTTCTAGATTTAGCCCTGATGGGTAGGGAGTGTTGGATTCTATTTGCCTATAAGTCCTGAACTGTTGTCCCCAACTAATTTCATTCTATATCCAGGACATGAATGCTCTTAATTGGAGATCCCCAACATACAAAAATGGATTCCAATCATGATCTTGGGACACAACATAATTATGCAAATAGAATTCACACAACAAATTTTTCATTTCAAGAGGAGTCTCAATGGAAGGATTCAAACCTAAAACGATCCTTTCTATTTTAAAATAAAGATTCCTCTCCTTCAAATACAAAGCATAGACCCTTGGAGGAGTCCTGCATTTTAACAGCTAAGGTACTAGGGCTACTACATTGTCCACCTTTTCCTTTAAAGCAACAATTTCTGTATTCTTTTCTTCAATCTCTTCATCTCTCTTTTTAATTTTCTCCTTTAGCCTGCATTTCTCCTTTTCCATTCTTCTTCCCTCCTTTACATATCATTCCATAAGTTCACGGCTAGCATACACATTGAAAAATCAGAGGGCTTATGTATTCCTACCAAATTTTTTCTTGGCACTGATTCTTGCACTTCACATGGCACCTGCTGTGGGGATTCTGATGGTTCACCCGGTTATGGCTGCAGGGGCTCTTGCTCTTACTGCAAGAACTCTTGCTCTTGCTACAAGAGCTCTTGATTCTTCTCATACTCTTGAATTTCAACATGTTCTGCGATGGAAGCAAGTTATGCCAACCTTATATCTGCCTGTTCCTCAAAAATGTCCTTTTCCTCAACATTCACCTACCCCAATGGGGCTTCTGTGTCTTCTCGTGATGTTCCTCGAGGGCTAGGGATTCTCTTAGGAGACACACTAGCAGTTGGCCTAGCTGGTCTTGATTTTCTAGGAGGGGTTTCATGTTTTTCTTCAATTGCAAGAAAAATAGTGTCAACCTTCCATTTCTTAGAGCTTGGCGCTTCTTTTTCTACCGTTTTCTTTTTAGCTTTTCCCTTCCTCATTTCCGCTTCTTTATTTTGTGCCCTAGTTAAAATTAGGGTTCCAAGAGGGACATCATCAGAGTATGAAGAGGAACTATCTTTGTTTGAATGTTCTGCATTAGAAGAACTATCTCTATAGTTTGCTCAGCTATAGGAGGGTTTACACTAGGGCTTGCACCAAAAGTTGAGGCTCCAGGAGTGGCTTCAACAATACCCACTCTCCTACTAACCCTATGAAGTTGAGGAAAAACCCTAGGTCACAAATGCTTTGGTCTAAATTGATCAATATTTAAAAATTCCTCCCAAGCCATATCAAACACATCATGCAGAGATTTTTCTACTAATAATTTGATCAGACAATGGTGGGAGACATAATTATCCCTACCTTTTTGAGTTTCAGCTGCTATGATTGAAAGGAGATGATATAACACATTTGGCACATCATTCTTCTCCCATGCCTAATATGATTCAAGAGTTTGAAATGCACAAAATGTAGGTTCGACTGGAAGCCTTCACAAGTGATGTACTTCACAATGTGGACAACTACTTGCTTCCACAGCTCAAGCAGAGAGGTTCTCTTCACACCTTGCTTGTCCACATCCAATGGAGGATCACCAGGTTCAGTAAATTCAGCCCTAGCTAACCTTGCATCTCTAGTAGTAGGGTAATGTTCACCATCGATAGACAACCCTGTAGCTTCTACAATCCTCTCTTCAGTAGCTATTACCTCCAACCCTTTTACCATGGCCTTTCCTTCAAACAATGTCTATGCAAATTTTAGCACAATGTCCTCATTATAACCATTAAGCTTCAGGAAATAATCTAACCATCCACAGTTTCTAAACTTGGCTTGGGAAGGTGCATCCTGTAGTACCACATCATGAACTATGGGTTCATTTCTAATTAACCCACCTCCCATTGTTTAAGCTGTCTGCAATTAAACAAGCACTCCGCAAGGTTTCCCTTCTTGCAATCTTTGTCTAAAACCCAAATTTCTCCTTCCTGCAACGCTGCTGAATTCCAAATGCCAATGTCATCTGAATTTTACCTTTTTGGTGACTTAGGATTATAACAGGGGCAATAAAGGCAGTAAGGAGTAATAAATGAAGGATACGATCAAGAAAAATGGTGGTAGTTGATGCCATCTCACACATGCGAGCCACCACTTCACTTAGAATTCAAATTGGCTCAATTTATTTTTTTCTAACATGGACCAACATGGATTGACACGTGGACATGTTATTCACACTCCCCCCAACCTAAATTTGAGCATGTGTCCTCACATGCGAGGTGGTAATGACGATTTGATAGGGCAGGGGATAATTACATGCTATGGAGAATATCTACATTAATGTACAATAATTAATTAAATGTACTAAAAGATAATTAAGATGTAACAAATTGATGCACGTACCTAAATTTGTGGAATATTTTTTGCAAAGAATATTGAGGAAGTACCATCACCTTTTAAGAAGTCAGTTGAGCAATTAATGAAAGTGAAGTGGAACGAAGTGAAGTGGAATGAAGTGAAGTTATGGCGGAGTGATGGAAGAGAGAGAAATGTGGAAATGGATGGGCGGATGGGTGGATGAATGAAGTGGACTCCCAAAAAATTGGAAGTCTTTATTATGACAATTTATGTACCTTTGCTAGTCAGAAGGAGGGACAATAGGTCTGCTTCCTTCAGCTACAGGAAGTTCAGGTGTTGCATACTGAGTGAAATCCTGCATGAATTCCTCCTTGGAAGTTGGCTTGTGATACAACCTGAGGTGATGACTATTGACAAGCAGCTTAAATCTCATAGGGTCAATGGTAGTGAGCTGAAAAAATTTGTTGGGAAATACTTCAACAACCTCATATGGTCCTAGCCACCTTGTTTGCAACTTACCAACATTATCCTAATATTTGGAGTCATAAAGGAGCGCCCAATCACCTGGCTGGAATTTCTTATCCTTTATGAATTTGTCATGCCACTTTATTCTCTGATTCTGCACTACCTCTGTGTGATGCAAGGCTATCTTTCTCATCTCATCCAGATTATTCAGCTACATAATTCTCTCCTTTTGTGCCTCAGAGATATCCATCCCTAAGTCTAGTGCAGTCCTAAGAGTCTTATGCTCAAATTAAATGGGCATCATAGCTATCTTTCCATTTAGCAACTCAAAAGGAGTGAAGCCTATGGTTGTTTTCCAGGTGGTCCGATAGGCCCAAACAACTTCTGGTAGCCTATTTTCCCAATCCTTCCTATGGATAGCCATTGTTTTGGTCAGAATGGCTTCAATTTCCCTATTGGTCACCTCAACTTGGCCATTGGCCTAAGGGTGATAAGGAGTAGACTTCCCTTGTCTCACATTATATTCATTAACTAGTGCTGTAACAAGGGTTGATGTGAATTGAGCCTCTTGATCAGTTACTATCTCCCTTGGAACTCCATAATGAGTGAAAATTTCCTCATAAATTGTTTTTGCAACCTTATTATCTCTTGTATGCTTCATGGCTTTAACTTCTACCCACTTGGTTACATAATCAATGCACACCAAGATATAGGATTTACCATTTGATGGAGGATCAATGGGTCCTGCAAAATCCAATCCCCATTTATCAAATGGAGTGATTACTACCTGGGGGTAAAGGGGCATCTCATTAGATTTGGTTGGCTGGCCCATCCTCTGGCATCTATCACACTTCCTTGTATATTTCCCTGCATCCTTGTGGAGTGTGGACCAGTAATATCCTATGCTCAAAATTTTCATTGCTGTCCTCTTGGCTGCAAAATTCCCTCCATAGGGTTCATTGTGACATGCATGCAATATATCATATGTCTCATCTTCCCTCACACACCTCCTCATGACATGGTCTGGTCTAGTGTAGAACAAGCATCTTGCAATCCATGAGAAAGGAAAAGTTTTCTCAATGAGTGCCCTTCTCTCTTTTGGAGAGAAATGAGGAGGAACTCTCCCTGTGACCAGATAAGTATCTATGTCAGCATACTAGGGTGTGTGCACACTGATGGAAAATAAATGTTCATCAGGGAAAGAGTCATCAATGACTTGATTGTCCTTTGATGTAGTCAGCCTTGAAAGAAATTCTGCAACAACATTGACCTTCCCTAGTTTATCAACAATGGTAATGTCAAACTCTTGCATCAACAATAACCATCTTGCTAGCCTACCTGAGATTAGGGGCTTATTCATGAGGTACCTAATGGATGCATGGTTTGTGTGCACAAAGATTTGATAGCCTATTATATAGTGTCTGAATTTGTTAAGGGAATAGACCACTGCCAACATTTCCTTTTCTATCACTGTATAATTGAATTTAGCTCCTTGCAGGTTTTTGCTGAAAAAATAAATAGCATTCTCAATAGCTCCTTCTTTCTATCCTAAGACTACTCCTATAGCATAGTCTGATGCATCTGCATGAATGTGAAAAGGAAGCTCCCAATTAGGACCTTTGAGTATAGGAGCATGAGTTAAAGTTGCTTTTAAGTCAGAGAATGCCTTGTCACAGTCTTTTGTCCATTGGAATTCAACATCTTTAGTTAGGAGAGTGTACAATGGTGCTGCCATTTTGCTGAAATCTTTAATGAAATTCCTATAGTAACCTGCATGTCCCAAGAAACTCCTAACATATTTTTGTTTTGCAGGTATAGGAAGATTGGTGATCACCTCAATTTTGGCAGGATCTACTTGAATTCCTTGGTGAGAGATGTAGTGGCCAAGGACTACACCTTCCTGCATCATCATGAAGCACTTTTCACTGTTTAAAGATAGATTATGGTCTCCACATCTCTTTAAGACTCTCTTGAGATTTTCCAATGCTTCATTAAAATCAACACCATAGGTAGTAAAGTCATCCATATAAATCTCCATGTAATCATGTGAGATATCTTAAAATATGCTAATGACTACCTGAAAAGTTGCAGGTGCATTACATAAGCCAAATGGAAGTACTAAGTAGGCATAAGTCCCCTATGGATAGGTAAAAGTGGTCTTCTCTTGGTCCTCAGGTGCAATTTGTATCTAGTTATACCCACTAAATCCATCTAGAAAAGAAAAGTACTGCTTGCCTGCAAGGGAATCCAACACTTGGTCTATGAAAGGAAAGGGAAAATGATCCTTTTTGGTGGTAGCATTGAGTTCCCTGTAATCAACACAAACTCACCACTTCCCTCCTTTTTTGGGAACAATCACCAATGGAGACACCCATTGGCTATCTAAAATGGGGTAGATAAATCCTACATCTAGCAATTTATGTAGTTCCTCTTTTACAATTTCTCTCAATGCAGGGTTAATTCTTCTTTGTGGCTGCCTCACTGGTGTGCAATCATCTTTGATGTATATCCTATGGGTGCAGAGCTTAGTTAGGATCCAATCCCTTCATATCATGATATTCCCATGCAAATGCATGTTGGTGGGTCTTCAGTAAGTTTGTCAATGACAATTGTTGTTCTTCATTCAACTTGATATTAATATTTAGATATTTCCCTTCTGACACTTGCATGTGTGTAGTCAACTCTATCATAGCTACTTCACTAATGCTTGGTACCTTGAGTTCATGTGGCAACAATGTATTAGACATACCTATTGCTGCAAGAAGTCCAGTTGTAGGAAGAGTGGGTAGGGTGTCTTCACTAGACCAATAGAATTAGATGAATGAGAGGATGATTCTTCCTACACCTCACAATGGTTTTGAATTATGTTAGACAATACTTCATCTTCCTCTTGAAGCTACATGAAAGAGCTTCTGTCTAACATCATAAGCTGTGCCACAAAATTGACTTCCTCGACCTCTTCACCAACATGTGGCCATATGGGGTTATCCATATCATGGGATGGATGAGCGGGAGGGTAAAGAAAAAGCTTTTTGGTGCTCTTTCCATCAGAAATGGTCATGTCTCCTATCCAACATCCAATATAGGCATCTGTTGTTGCTAACCATGGCCTCCCTAGGATGATGGGATACCCACCTAGTGTAGCTTTAGGAGAAAGAATCATGAAACCTGCTGGGTACTCCCAAGAGTCTAGAGTTACCACAAGATCTACTATACCATCAGGTTTAATAGTGGTACTATCAACAAGTTGCAAGACAGGGTGTTGGCAAGAAGTTGAGTCCACTTTTTGGCCAAAAAGTGGAAGTGTTTTTCCTGATTTTCAGAATTTGACACATTTGACCTTAAAATTTGAAGCACTTAGAGATGGAATCTTCAAAAATGTCACTGATCATAAAATGTAGTACTCGAAGTCTAGTTTCCAAATATGTAATTTATTTCAATACCTAGATTGTACAAATTGAGTTTCAATAGGCGTTTCTAAAAACCACTGTTTAAAAGTCACTTTTTTTTTACCATACCATGCATGTGTACGACATCTATATTTTGACCTAAATTATTGTATTTTTCTAAATCCTTTAGGGAAAATATTTTTGACCCACTGAAGCTTGTTCTCGATATTTTTTTGTAATTTTTTATTGAATATATTTTTTTTGTTAAATTTCTATTAGGCATATTTGTCGTTTTGAAAAATCGTCGTGTACGACACTCATAAGATAACCTAAACTTATCATTTTTTGATTTTTTTTTAAATTGAAAAGAATTGTTTGAAGTTTGTTCTCGTGCAATCCGTTCGTCAAAATGTTATGTTGATCAAAAGTTATTAAAATAGTAAAAAACCTCGATATTTAAAGTTTATGGACCAGTTTCATCATAAATTAATTGAAAAATAGAAAAAATAATCCAATTGTAAAAAAAATTACATATTTGGAATCTGCATTGTCTCATCTAAAATGGGTTTTAATTTTGTCAAAAAATTTAGCAAAAAATGTCGTCAGCCATATGTCCAAACTCAGTATTTTTCTCTGACATTGTTAGGACCTTCAACTTGCAAGTCAAACCAGGTTGAAAGCCTAGGTTCGAATTCCCAATGCTTTTCCCGAACCAAAATACAAGGCAGAAACCCAACCACAAAGAAAATCCAATTTCAAATTTTTGGAAATAGGATCCTGTTTACAAAATAGAATCTCGTTTTGTAAATTGGGATATCATTTCCCAATATTAAATGATGTGACCATTCACAGGGAAACATGATCCCACTTTATAAACGGGATCATGTTCCTTTGTCAACGGTCCCCACATTTAATATTGGGAACGAGATCCCGATTATAAAACGGGATCCCGTTTGTTTTTAACCGTTTTATTTAAATTTATTGTGAAGTTTGCAACTTCACATGTATGGCCGAGAGCAGTAAAATTGGGCTATTTTTCATCAACTATTGTCTTTACAGGTGGTGAACTTGCATTTTTGATTAATTTTTTCAAAGGAGGCATCATGTAAATTGTTTTTGAAGTGTAATTGTCTTAGTTTTGTACTTGTTTGGAGGAACAAAAGGTCTTCAACTTGCAATATGGATTTATTTTTTCAAAGGAGACATGAAGAAAATAGTTTTTAAAGTGGAATTGTGCTAGTTTTCTACTTGTTTTGAGGAACACAAAAGGAAGAATTTTGTCCTTATAGGTCTTCAACTTCCAATTTGGATTGAATTTTTTGAAGAATTTCACCATTGACATTCATTTGTGCTTGAGAATTTTATAATCATGGGAGATAAAGCTTGTAATAAGAGGAGGAAGACATTGCCTCCTGAAAAAATTGAAGCAAAAAAAGAGGAGAGACAAAGACAAAGAGAAAGAATGAGAATTAAATCAATGAATGATGGGGGAGCATCCAATTCCACAACTATTGAAGATGAAAAAATTGAGGAGACCATGGTTGTAGATGAAGCTAATTTTCAAGAAGTCAATTTGGAGAAGAATATGATTATACAAGCAAGTACAACTATGTCTTCAAATCCCTCTTTCAATGCTATGGAGAATGTTTCAATATGCACAAATCTAGGTGCGTCTTCAAATCCACATGTTAGTGAAATGGTAAATTCGTATGTAGAAGTTTTACAAGATGCTAGACTTAACAATGTTGACATTGATAATATTCAGATAGATGAAACTTTTATAGAATTTGTTGAAAATGAAAATGAGAATGATCCTTTTGTTGAAAATGAAAACAAAAACCGTTTTGTTGATGTAAATGAAAATGAAAACCATTTTCTTGATGAAAATGAAGATGAAAATGTAAATCGTTTTCAAGTTGAAGTTGAAAATGAAAATGAAGATGAAGATGAAAATCTAGAATGTGATGTTGAATTTAATGAAAATACTTTTTTTAAAATTGAAAGTGGTGTTTTCGATAATCTTCCTGGTCAAATTTCTTGGAGGCAAATAAGAACACATGCGAATAGAATATACAAAAAAATATTTTATTGTACAAAAATTGCAATTCAATATCAACTAATGATGCAATTGATGAGAATGAAAAAAATGAGGAAAATAATGAAAAGGTTAGGCTTTTTTGTTAAACCAAAAAGAAAAGATCAATCTTTAAAACATGTTATGTCTACTGTTGCTAGTGCCATTCATTCTATTGGGAAAAATAGTCGATCTAAAGATAAAAATGTAGTAAGAAGAGCTATAACAACTGCTATAGTTAATAAAGCAACTTTGAATAAAAGAATGGTAAGCAATATTAGTGAAGTTTTAAAAATACATCCTAAAACATTGCTAAGAGCGGCAAAAAGAAGAAAAAGTATAGAAAATGATTCTATCAACCAATGTTGGAGTTTCAGTGGTCGACTCCCGAGGTTTGATATGAAATTGAATGTTGAAATTAAATCTTTGATCGAAAAATATTGGCATGATAATAATAGAGTTTCATCTAATGCTTGAGATGTTTTAAAATTAAGGGTGGGGTCCAAAGTTCATGATTCTCACCCAAAACACCTATTAGATACAACACAAACTAAATTTTATAGAAAATTTTGTGGTGATTTAGTGTTACCTGGTAATATTAAAATAAGTCAAAGGTCTTTTGAAAAATGTAAATCGTGGTATGTAAAAATTAATAAGAAACGAATATCTTGTTGTTGTAAAACACATGTTCAATTTCATTATTTTTATGATGTTTTTTGATATATACGTTGTACCTTGCATACTAACATGATTATATAGGAATTGTGGTATTAATATGCCACCTGAAGCAATAAGGGAGTTTATTTCAGGTTTGTTTTGTGAAAGATCTAATGGTAAATTGTTTTATTTAAGTTCTTGTATTTTTGGACAATGCATTGACTGTGGAAATCTTTCATTCTTAAGAATTTGTATGCATGAAAGTGTTCATAATGATTTTGGACAACAATTAGTAGATGTTAAAAGATTTAAGAATGTTCAGTAATCTTTAAAAGATGGAAAAATAGGAAAGCGTTGTGATTTAGTTACAGAAAAAAGTTAGTGTGCATGCATTCATGAGTGAATTTAAGAATAAGATTGTACCAAAACATGTCATGCACTCTCAACATGCTCGATGGCTTGATGGCCAATTTCGTGCATGTAGAAACACATTTCCAATTGGTACTATACTATCAGTGGTTGATTTTGCAAAAAATTATACTCTAGCTCCACGAGGAAATTCAATCATAGTATTATAATTCAGTGCAAGTAGCTATGTTTGCCCATATTGTTTATAGACATGCAGATGATAGCACTGAGGATGATAGAAATTTTTTGAGGGAGTATCATTTTTATTTGAGTGACAACCGATCACACTCCTTAGAGTTTGTTCAATACTGTTTTAGTATATTTTATAGAAATTTAAGAGAAAGAGGAATCCAGATGAAAGAACACCTCATATGGTCAGATAATTATGGGGCAGTTCAAGAATGCTCGAATGTTCTCTTGGTTAAGTAGGGTTCACAAGGAACTTAATGTCCAACATATATGGAGTTTTTTTGAAGCTGGGCATGGTAAAGGAGAACATGATGGAGCTGGTGTGTGTGTCAAAAGAATTCTTGCTAGAGAACAATTAAAATTTGAGGATGCAGTAAAATTTAAAGATGCACATGGGATTGTGGATTGGTGTAATACAAGATTATCTACACCTGGTTCGAGTGAGTACTCTACAGTTCAACAATTCTTTTGGTTGGTTGAAGAAGAGAACATTGTACCTAGAGTTGACTGTGAGACAATCAATGAATCTACTAAATGGAATTCATTTAGGAGTTTGATAACAAGTACATGGACTATCTGGACAAGGGAGATTTTATGTTTTTGCTAGTTTTGTATCTCAGGAGATTGGGAAGCATGTGAAAATACATAATGGGTTGAACAATGGGAGCAAAGATTGTTGACACCTACACAAGCACATGACGAATATGAAAGAACTATTGAAGAAAATGATCAAGTGTTTGCATCTAAAGACTATGACCCTATTTTAGACCTTGTATAAGAAGGTAATTTAATTCAATTTATTTCATTTTATTTCAATTTATTAAGTTATTTTATAATACTAAATTATTTATATAGATATGCGCAAGTTATTAAATCAATTTTTGTTTGCAGGACATGTGTATGTTGTTGTTGCACTTGAGGGGAATGAAGAGCAAACCAAATATTGGTTGGCTCGTTGTGTGGAGACTAAACATAAGTTAATAGAACCTCAAGAAGATGATGATGTCTATCATTATCCAACAGGTACGGTGATCCCCTTAAGAATCCCCTTAAGCGAATTTTGATAACAAGTTTTTGATCCCCTTAAGAAATTTTTTAGAACAAGTCTTTAATCCCCTTAAGAAAATTTTGAGAATTTATTTGATGATGGTTTTCATGTTTTCCAATATGATCGGTGGTGGTTGTTGGCACTTGGCTACGAAAATACCCGGAAAGGAAGAATGGTCTACCTGCATTCGAAGATTATGAAACACATAAAAAGATTATAAATTATTCACATTTGGTGGTGGCAACAAATATAAAACTAGATCAGTATCGTGGAAGACCTGCAAATAAAGTGCTATGGACAATTTCTATGGAAGAGCATGAGAAAATCATAGATGCATTACAAAAAAGAGAGGATGCAGATGGTACAATGGAATAAGTAAATACAAGTAAATATAGTTTTAGATTTATATTGTCCTTTTAAATAGATTAAATACATGTTTCGATATTGGTCAAGTGTGTTATTAGTTGAAATTGATTTAAATTGTCCTTTTATAGACCCTTAAGCCATAATCACAAAAAGGATCTAGTCCATGCATATTCAACCTAGACAACATGAAATACTTGATAAAAATAGGTAATTATTAGTTAAATTATATTTAAATACATGTTTCGATTAAATATTGATATTGCTTGTACATTAATAGTTAAAATTGATTTATTATCCTTTTTTGTATCCTTAAGCCATCATTGCATTGATCTCATACTTTGAAACAAAAAGGAGAGGATGCCTGGATTCAACCTACACATGTGTGGAATACTTTTAAATGCAGGTACTTGAATTGTGTACATATAGATAGTTTTATATAAATTTAAATATGTATGTTTTGATGATTTCATTGATATTGCTTGTACCTTTTTGATATCAGGTGGTGTGAAGACCTACTACATTCTGGGCACAAGTTTGAGATGTTCTTGAGATGGCATATCCAAATTTTGTAAACATTGTTTTGAGATGACATATATGTACATACATACTTATAGAATTAAACATTTTTTACAAATTACAAATACATGTAGATACACAATTATGTACTCTATGTACTTATATGTATCAAAATTGATATTCTATATATTTTGTTTGTTAAATGTGCATGTTTTCCTACTTTGAAACTTTATATTTGATTGTATAATCACTAAATATCATGCATACATTATTGTTAAATAAATTATATCCTTAAGACATTGTATTATGACCCCTTAAGACATCCCCTTAAGACATTGTATTATGACCCCTTAAGACATCCCCTTAAGATGTTGTATTATGACCCCTTAAGACATCCCCTTAAGACATTGTATTATGACCCCTTAATACATCCCCTTAAGATGTGTCGTATTAGCACATATCCTAAATATTAGACTTAATTATATCATTGTTATGATGACTCACCCTAAAACTTATAATACTTGTTAATATCACTTAATATTTATACTCAATTATACTCTTCTTTTATCCCCTTAAGATGTCGTATTAGGACCCCTTAAGACATCCCCTTAAGAAAACCTATAATTAGTGTTGGATGTTATTATTTGTTTTGACAGCTTATAGATTAGTATTCGATGCCATTATTTGTTTTGACAACTTATAAATTAGTATTGGATGCCATTATTTGTTTTGACAGCTTATAAATTAGTATTGGATGCCATTATTTGTTTTGACAACTTATAAATTAGTATTGGATGCCATTATTTGTTTTGACAACTTATAAATTAGTATTGGATGCCATTATTTGTTTTGACAGCTTATAAATTAGTATTGGGTGTCATTATTTGTTTTGAAAACTTATAAATTAGTGTTGGATGCTATTATTTATAGAATTTATTAATGCTTTTATTCTTTAATCTTGTATGGTATTGTTTATTTCTTAAAATTTTATCCTTTCTAGTATATAAACGAATTGCTTTTGTTTGTAAATTATGATTTATTGACTAATTATTGATTGACGTGAATTGAATAAGTTCATTTACTAATTATCGCTAATTATTGAATGTACATATCATGTATATCATGTATGAGATCACTAAATTTGTAAAGTATAAATATTAAAATGTCCTATTAATTTCAACTTTAATTTCACATTAATGTCCTATATTAATGTCTTGACTATGAACATAAAATGCATAAATGTACATGTGTAAATTAAAATTTCAAACAATAATAAAGTCCATATTTACAACATATTAAGTGCATGAAACCAATATATTAAGCACATGAAATAAAGTCCATCAGAGTACAACCCATGAACTAAAGTCCAACTAAGTACTTGAGCCATGAAATATAAAGTCCAACAAAGTACATGAGAAACCCAGAAATATAGTCCATGAAATAAATAAATATAACCCATAAAATCATGTTTCTAGGTCATGTATTGTCACTATAATCAAGAGACCTCTTCACGCAGCAGATGACCTGAAACACTATGTACAAGAGAAAGATGAAATCAAATGTAAGACAATGAAAAATGATTTAATGACAATTTAATTTATAATTCATCATAAAATTAAATTACCATCATATCTGGGTCAGGATGCTCTGGTGCACCTAAAGCAACCTCTAAATTATTTGAATCAATCTACATAAACAAGACAAAGTTGAAATTAGATGTACAAGTCTATAATTAAAAATGATTTAATTCAATTTAATTTATAATTTATCATATTTTAATTGTACCATATTCTGAGGTTGTGCACCCTCTTCTCCAGACCTGTCTGTACATGCTCAACTACAAGATGTGTCTCATGCTATAAAAGAAAAGTAATTTAAAACATGTATTAGCTCATATTATATATATATATTCAATTTAAAATTTAAAATTAAAGTTATATTCAAATATATAATTTATAATTGACTTTAAATATAATAAAAAAATTAAATTACCATTTGATCTGAGCTTGCTCACATGTCCTCCCTGGAGGTGTAACTATGTCCGGTCGTAAGTTGCACTAACAAAGTCCTACAAGATCAAAATTAAAGCATGTATACTTGAATTAGGTTATATATATATATATATATATATATATTCAAGTTTGCACATCTTGTGTAGAAAAGTTTTTAAACAACCTAAAAATCAGAGACCTCATGAGTAGCCGCAACATCTAATGTTTTCCCAATGCCCTTTCTCATTGTGGTATCAACCTAGACATACATGTAGACATTTAACACATAATATTTACAAGTGTACATGCACATTTCATATATAGTGAATTCAAAATTTATAGATGTAACTATACTAATGTAAGTTAAACAATTTACAATATAAATGTACCTGCCCCTGATCTACGACGCCCGATAGTGGAGGAGTGCTCAACAACCCCTCTGGTGGAATCGACGTGGAAGATGATTGACTTGCCTAAACCAACATAAATACTTCAAAAATATATGTGATTCAATTATAAATTTAAAAATGAAGTTAAAAATCATTTCATATATAATTTAAAAAATTGAAATCAAAATACCCCACAAGGGTTGCCGAGTAGGACTGGTGTCGATGTATGTACTCATGGAATGGATGATTGCCCCATCGTTAGTGTCATCTGTACACCAAATAGTTTGATTGTTAAAATGTATTGAAGAATTTTCTTTGATATATACATGCATCAAATTCTTATAAAATGAATGTTTAGATGCATATTTATACATGTGTTGCAGTGTCCTCAGGGTGATGGTCTGTTGTAAGAAACTCTACAAATGAACTGATGTGACCAGATGAACCACCAGAATCTCCACATCCACCTGAAATTGGTGTGGCCTGATTAGGTCCATAGCATACTTGATGGCAACTAGTACATACATGTGGGATGGGCCTCGACACTCCTGGAGTGGTACTTGGACAAGCTCCATAAAAAAATCCTCCATCATCATCGTCTTTATGCTCCCCACTCGCTATTGCATAAGCATGCTGATCAAGGTCTCCTACGAGTGTACTAAGGGAACCTAATGTCGAGACCACAACTCGATGATGCACATGTGTGGGAATGGGAGGACTAGGAGCAACAACAAGGGGTTGTGCATGCACGAGGCATTGGGGATCAACCCTTGCCCCTAACCTCTGTTGTGGCATTCCACCACCAACACCCTGAAGTGATTTAAAATCAAAATAATTGGGCTTTTTCCCCATAACAGACTCTACATACAATTTTCTCAAAAAATACAATGGGAACTCCCAATTAGCGTGTGGGGGACTATCAAAAACCATATACCATCGATCCCAAAAATGTGCACTCATCTATGGATGTATGCACCACCTCATGGATATTCTAGATTTGTTGGGAGGAATGGGATGTCGAGTAATAGGGTTGAGAAAGTAGGGGGCTAGGTGGGCTTTCATTATTTTAAGGTCTAAAATTTGTTTGTAAGAGAGACTGTCAACATAAAATTGTCTCATCTGTTCTTTGTCTCATCGATGCCTATCTAGATCAAAATCAATGGTCCTAATGGCATCCACAATGTTTTGCATTGTAGATGCAAAACATCTCACATGTAGTGGAATCAATGCTTGACTCTGCATAGCATTGATTTGATTTTGTATGGATGCAACCTGATCATTTATGCATGCTCGAAAGCGAGACTCATCAGATGCGACAGGTGCTAGAGGTGGTACATTAGGTGGAGGGGGAGGTGGATGTAGCTGTGGCTGAGGTGGTGGATTGATGATATCATCAATGTTAAAATCATCCATGATATGAGATATAAGTGTGCACCTACATTAAATTATACAAAATTAACATACAAACTTAAAAAATTACAAGAAATAGTTAAATTTGAAACACACATGCAAATTTGCTTAAATAGGATGTGCATACATATATTAAGATCATATAAAATTGAAATGCACATATACATTGATTGAACTTGAGCATGTGAATACAAAATTCAAAATTTAACATGTACATACATTTAAAATAAAAAATACGATGCATAATTTGCATGCATACATCATTAAACTAAACTATGTACATACATACAAATTTCAAAATTTAAGAACTATATGCAATTTTAATACATGTGTACATACTAAACAATAAACTTGAAACATTCACAAAAGGCTCATTTTATGTCTAACACATATATATATTACAATTTTCCAACAGGAGAAATCATGATCTAGTAGATAGTCATAAAATATATACTATTATAAATTCATCATTATAAGTTCATAAATTCCACCAAATTCATAAATTCATGTAAATAAAAATATCCATCTAGAACCAAAATCATAAATTCACGTCACTAAAAATATCCATCTAGAACCAAAATCATAAATTCACACTTAAAAATATCCATCCAACCAAATTTATAAATTCATCACACAAAATATCCATCGCTCACCAAATTCATAAATTCATAACTATTTAAGATCATTGTCTTAATTTAGAAACTATTGATCATCTCTTCATTTCTTTGCTTTTCCTTTTCAGAATCGAAAGTTCTCCTCTCCTCTAGCCATTGTCGATGCTCATCTAAGATCCCATCCATAGCCCTGACAACATCAACAATGGTTTGCATCCTAGATGCAATCATCCTCATAGGTGGTGCGACACATTCTTCATTTTGAATAATGTTGATTTGATCTTGGATGGTTCTAACATTGGAATTGATTCATGCTTGCAAACGAGCACCATCGATTTTAGGTGGTGGAGGTGGGGGGTGGAGGGGTGGGGTGGAAGGTGGTGGATGGATGGCTGGAGGTGGATTGTGAATATTATTGAATCGATCCATGTGATCTCTAAGATATGAGTGAACCTGCATTAGATTTGTAATTTCAAAATGTAAGATACATGTTTAGGAAATACCCTTAAACCATTCAATATAAATTGCCTAATTGAATACAAATGATAAAATATGTAAGCCTCATTTATGTCTAAGGCATGTTACTTGAATGAAAATACAATTAACTATTAATATAGGACAATTTATGAATGCTATAGGGTTTACGGTTTAGAGTTTAGGGTTTAGGTTTTAGGGTAATAGGATGGCTTAAGGGGATCTATGTAGTAAGGTCCTAGTACAAAAAGACATGGATTTTAAGTGAATAAAATTTGGTGAAGATGCCCAAGGCAACCAAATTTCATTAAGGTCCAAGGCAACTTCACCAAATTTTGAGAATTTATTTGATCCCCTTAAGAAATGTCATATTAGGACCCATTAAGACACCGATTTACAGTTTAGGGTAATAGGATGGCTTAAGGGGATCTATGTCTAGTGAGGTCCTAGGAAAAAATAACATGGCTCAAGTGAATAAAATTTGGTGAAGTTGCCCAAGGCAACCAAATTTCATTAAGACCCTAAGAAAAAATGATGGCTTTAGGGTTTAGGGTTTAGAGTTTAGAGTTTAGGGTTTAGGGTAATATGATAGCTTAAGGGGATCTATGTAGTAAGATCCTACGACAAAATTACATGGCTTAAGGGAATCAAATTTGGTGGAGTTTCCTAAGGCAACCAAATTTAATTTTAAGGTCCTAGGACAAAATGAATGCTTTAGTGTTTAGGGTGTAGATTTTAGAGTTCAGGGTTTAGGGTTTACAAAACTTAGGGTGAAGTTTTGGTGTCCCTTGGAATATAATGAACTTGCAAGTTAGTGAAGAACATTTTCTTGTGGAACAATTGATTGAGATATCTCTTGTTTCAACTGACCAACCTAGATCATGAAATCTCATTCATATTATAATCTTGCACGATCTTATTATTGTTAAATTTGGTTGCCTTGGGCAACTTCACCAAATTTTGAGAACTTCTTTGATCCCCTTAAGAAATGTCATATTAGGACCCTTTAAGACATCGATTTACGATTTAGGGTGATAGGATGGCTTAAGGGGATCTATGTCTAGTGAGGTCCTAGGATAAAATGACATGGCTCAAGTGACTAAAATTTGGTGACATTGCCCAAGGCAACCAAATTTCATTAAGGGCCTAGGAAAAAATGATGTCTTTAGGGTTTAGGGTTTAGAGTTTAGAGTTTAGGGTTTAGGGTAATAGGATGGCTTAAGGGGATCTTTGTAGTAAGGTCCTACGAAAAAATGAAACGGCTTAAGGGAATAAAATTTGGTGGAGTTTCCTAAGGCAACCAAATTTCATTTTAAGGTCCTAGGAAAAAATGAATGCTTTAGTGTTAAGGGTTTAGATTTTAGAGTTCAGGGTTTAGGGTTTAGCGAACTTAGGGTGAATTTTGCATGGCCCTTGGAATAATGGACTTGCAAGTTAGTGCCTAGTTTATGAATATTTTTTATTTTATGAATAGATTGACTATTTTAGTAATAGAAACACATAATTATGTATTATTAAGATTGAGTTTGATTTATATTTTAACTGGATATATTTTTAATTGAATATAAGATTATTTTATTTTATAACATTTTTTTCATTAATATTTCCCACTTAAATGAATTTTATGATATAAAACGTATAATATAAAATTAGTTAATGTTGAATCAAGTATTTTATTTTCGATTGTTTGGAATTGAAAGAACCTAAAAGAAAGAAAAGAAAAATATTTAGATTCTTTTAGTGTCTAGGTAACTAGTGCAAAAATTGAGATTTTAGACTAAACTAGAAGCCTAATTAACAAGTAATTGACTAGAATGAGGGTTAAGATTGTCAAAAGGCAACAAACAACACATGCAAACAAGAAATGGAAACAAGGCATGACTAAGAGAGATCAAAACACAAAATAGAAATGAATGTTGAATACTATATAAGTGACAATTGGAAATCGATTGTACACTTGGATTTACAAATTTGCTAACTAAATTTGCAAACAAACATTGATAAAATTTATGAATTGTAACTATTCTTTAACATATTGTTTTCTAATCTAATTATATTTTAACATTGAAACTAAATTTTAGCATATCGTTTTCTCCATACAATGCAAATGAAATTTAAAAAATTTAAGCAATGTAAATGAATTTTCTTGAGCTTGAAATTAGGGTTTTCAAAATCAAAATGATTTGTTCAATTTCAATATAGGGTTTTAGAATTTTTTTTTGTTTCAATTCAATTTAGGGTTTCAATTTCTAAGCAATTAGGGTTTTTAATGCAATTTTTTCGTTTCATTTCAAAGTAGGGTTTTCAAATTCAATTTTTTTGTTTGATTTGAATTCAGGATTTCAAAAAGCTTGATTAGGGTTTCTAAATGCAATTTTTATTTCATTTCAATTTCCAGGGTTTTGAAATGTAATTTTTTTTGTTTCATTTCAATTGGGGTTTTCAAATACAATTTTTTTTGGTTTGATCGAACAATTTAGGTTTCAAAAGATAAATTTTGTTTCTAAAATACAATTCAAGGTTCATTTTTTCATTTCTATTCAATATCTTCAGGTATGATTGCATTTTTTCATCTATTTCTACAATTCCTCATTTATACTATAATAGGAAATAAAAATGCTTAAAACGTCAAATAAATTAAAAAAAAACATGCTAAAATCAATTCTTCTATTGACAATTTCAATAAAAAATGAAAACATGCAAAAAAATGGGGGTGGACGGGTACCTAGAGGATGTTTTTGGTGGTCGCTGTCGCTCACAACTCAGGATACCATGTGCTGCAAAAATGAAGGTTTGTTCATTTTTAAAAAATAAATACCATTACAAAATGAGATCCCGATTATTACAAAACGGGATCCTGATTTTTTATAAATCGAGATCCCATTTCGTAGTAATCGAGATCCTGTTCTGTGTCCGTTGGTTTGGGACCCTTTAACAAACAGAATCTTGATTTTTAAATAGCGGGATCCCATTTGACATTTAGGCTCATGATCCCGAAGCTAAATGGGATCCCGATTTTTAAAAATTGGGATCCTATTTTTGCAATGCTGATTTCATTTTTTTGGCTAAGGCAAAAAATTCCACATTTCGTGGATTCAACTTTGTGCACTTACCCAACAGTAGGAGTAGGCCTCATGCCTGCAACATTTAGTTGTTGTAGGATGTCTGTAGTCATCACATTTATTGCTGCTTTGAAATCAATTAGAGTATTCTTTATTTGGATCCCATTTATAACAACTCCTACCACAGGACTACCTGGGTCATTGTATTTGGGAACAATCACTTTCCCAAGCATGATGTCAGCCAGCTGCCCCACCACATGAACCGTAGTGGGGTCTTTCTTTTTCCTACCTGGCTTCTTGAGGCATGCTTCTTTAATTGCTTTGACATATATGGGAACATATTTTATGGCCTGAAATAGAGGTATCTTGACACATATATGCTTCAACTGATCTAGGATGTCAAAGGTTGTTTCCTCCTTCTCTTCCTTTTTTTTAGCAACTTCCAATCTCTGAGGAAATGGTGGTTCTTGTTCAGTTTGTTGGACTGGGATTGGTTCAGGGTTTTTAGGTGCACTTGGCTGAATGGGGACATTCAGATGCTCCTCCTCTTCCATAGGAAGCTCAGTAATAATAGGTGTGGAAGGATATGGAAAAGTAGTTTCTGAATGCAAGTGGATGTCACTTACACTCACAACATATGCAAGAAATTTATTTGGATCAGCAAAGTATACTGGCTGTTGCTACTGTGGTTTGTTATTTGGGTTAGGTGTGAGCTGAGCTGGTAGCTGAGTAGGTATAGGTGTGGTTGAACTTGAACTAGCATGAGCATTATAGCAGGTTGCTAGGGTTGAGAAAGTGGCTGCATGTAACTAGTTGTCTAGTTTGGCCATTGTTGTCCTCCCCTTCATTGAGATGTTTGCTGCCAGTTTGCTGGAGGTGGCTGCCAATTTCCTTGAAACTGTTGCCAATTCCCTTGAGGTTGTTGCCACCAGGGTGGAGATTTTTGGTGATTGGGCCAGGTATTTGGAGGATTATTCCAAGGCTGTGGTGAATATCCTCCATAGTTGGATGGATATGGGGGCTGCCATTGGTTACCTGATGCATAAGAATTAAAATATGGCCCAAGAAAGGATAATGGATATGGTGGAATACCTTGTCTTGGAGCCCATGGTCTCCTTTGTGCAATATAGTAGACTTGATCATCATCACCTTGGATTGGCTTGAACTCAGGTGGGATCTGCTTGCTATCAATGTGAGCCACCATTTTGCATATGTAGTCCTTCTTTTGTCTGCAATGAGGACAATATTCTGCCAACATTACCTCTTCCTCCTCTTGTTTCTTCTTTGCTTGAAGTGTATCCAATTGAGTAGGAAAATTGTTTATAATGTCTTGCTTGAATTCTTCCAGTAAGTGAGTAATCTCCATCCTTGAAACTCCATTGGTAGATGAATTACCCATAGAGGATTGGTAAGCTCTCCCTTTATTTGAAGCTACCCTAGAATAGTTTTGACATATCTTTTTGATATCCTCCTAAGGAACTTGGGTGATATCTCCTCCTCCATCAGGTCCAAGGCATCAGTGCACTTGTCATTAATTCCTCTTAGAAAAGGAAACTTTTGTGATTCTTCATTGAGTGTATGGTGAGGATATTTCTATAGGCAAAACAAAAACCTTGAAATATAATCCTCTAGACTCTCATCTTCATTTTGCTACATCCTAAAGATGTCATCTCCTCTCATGTCGCTTCCCCTACAATATTCTTTATACTTCTCAAGGAGCTTTGTCTTCATTTCATCCCAAGTCTCCACAGTATTTCTACCTAGGCTCATAAACCATCTTAATGTAGCCTCTTTCAAGGTGGTAGGGAACAAATTAAGCCTATGAGCATTAGTGGTACAGTCATAGCTTCTGCAGAGGATGTCAAACTCAAACAAGAAAGTATCAAGGTCTTCTGTGACAAGTCCATAAAACTTAGGAAGGACTGAAGTAGGGATATTTTTGAGGTTTTCAACTTCATTATGATGAGAAATGGGGAAAGGAAAAGCTGGTTGGTTAGGTCTATTTCTATTTGCATCACCCATGCCTACCTGATGGAGTTCCAAAGAAAAGGGGTTCTCAATCTGATTCTGGTCTTCAAAGGAAGTGTCAAACTGGTTAGATTGGGAAATGCATCAACAAAAGGGTGTGCTTCTTCTTCTTCTTCATCTCTTGGAAAATTTTGATGCTCAACTAGCTGGAATGGATCAACATTATTAGGAAGGAATCTCCCATGAGCATCTCCTCCTTCCTCTATGCATACTGTATCAACTCAATATTAGCTAACTCACACAAAGAATTATAAAAAGAATAGTGGATCATTACTTTCCTAAATGAGGGGTATACTAAGAAAAAATTTGCAGAAATACTTCAATAAGAAAGAAACTATCAATGACTCTAAAGTACTCCCTAGTTTGACACTATCCCCAACAACGACGCCAAAAATGTTGGCCTCCTACAATGATTTCACAACTAATCCCTTAAAGCTATGATTTAAAGATTGGAAATTTAATTTGAATAGCTATCTTAATCATCATGAAGGTGCATTTAACTTGTGAACCCAGGGACACAGACTTGAAATGGGTCAGCACAGTATGTGCACTAGGAATCCATAGTAGTCATCTTCATTCTACAACTAAGAAATACATAATGCTGAAAGTAAATTGCTTAGAAAGAAGTAATATAAGTGTTGAACATCAACCAACAACTATACTAAGCTGAAGTGCATGACAAAAATGAAAATATGAGCAAATAAACAAGAAACTACTCTGTCTGCTTTGGCTGTAGGAACAGTCACAGAATGAAATTCTAGTTGCTGTAGGAACAAACAATTGCCAGATTCTTAAATAATTGTTGAACAAAAAGTAATAACTAAACTAAAGGATGGAATGCTCACCAAGTGGGCCCCCTTGGATGAGTATCCCTTAAGACAAATGTAAAATTAGATGCAATGAGCTTATAACTTCATTTTATTCATTGGAAAGCATGAGTACAATAGAGCAGCATAATTGTATTACTGAAAAACTAAGAATGCAAGTACAACATCAAATCAATCAACCTTCTGAGAAGGAGCATTCGAGTCTTATTTATAGGAGGAAAAACTACTAACTAACTAACTAGCAAGGTGGTCAACTCCAACAGATTAGGACACCACTTTAGGGAAAGCATAAAAAGTGGAAAGGAGGTTATGCATGCGTGGAATCTGGTCAAGTAGGTTTTCCTTAACACAAATCTAGCATAATAATAGCTCCTATATTCACTCAAAAACTATTATGACCATTTACAAGGCAGTTACAATCCTCAATTTGAACTAGGAATCTCCCTCCATTGAGAGTCTTCCCTCCATTGACCTTTGATTGATCACCTTGTTGACCTTTATGGCAAACGACCAGCTGACAAAATATTCCTCAATTTTGTAGGGTCTAATTATATCTGCATGACAACATTAGTATGCACAACAATTACATATCTATAAATATCTTAAAGTAACATTCATTAATCCACATGTAGAATTAATATAGATAGTTCATATAGCATGTCAATGCCATTTAAAGGTTACAAAAATAAGCTTATGCCCAATATCTATGGTTTTGAGGAAATAACATGAAAATATTAACATCCAAGTATCAAGGTCTATGACAACTATAACAAATGGATAATAAAATCTATCAAAATTGAACCATAAGTTGGACTTTTCAGGACCTACCAACCTAACTTACCATGAACCATATTCCAACAATGGGAAGTAATGTCGCATTGAAGTAATAGGTGGTCCACTGATTCCTCACCTTGTTCACACATAATACATCATGAGGGCCCTACAAACCCCAACCTTTTCCTGCACTCTCCTATGAGTATTCGACCTTGAAAGGAAAGCCAAGAAAAGGTCCCTGCCTTTGGAAGACACTCCTTGCTCCAAAATAGATGAGAAGGCCATACTTCCTCGTACCCTCTAGACTCCAGAAATTGATACCCACATTTAACTGAATAACTTCCATTAGAGGCTCCACACCACACCACCCTATCCTCACCACTATTTAGAAGCACCCTCCTACTAGAAAAAATATCCTTCATTAGAAAAAGTTTATCCACCATTAGCCCCATTTGGTTAATATACTTTCAGACCCACTCTTCACCATTAGCACCTTGCTTTCACTCCAGATAGTCCCTAACTCTACTGCCCCATTGCTGCATAAAAAGTAACTTCAAATTCAATACCTGGGGATTTTTGGCCAATGCTTGGAAAACTTCCCACGAATCCTCCCAAAACTTTTCCATCCTCCCATCTCCAACTTTCCATGGAATATGTTCTACAATAACTGATCGACAGGATACTATGAAGTTCCAAATTGTCGAACCTTTGGGGGGGTTATGAATCATAAAGATTCTATCATTAACATCAGAGTCAAGATATTTTGACTTTAGAATCCTGACCCAAAGCTGATTTGGATTTGAATACATACTCCACACCAATTTCGTAGACCGGCTCCTCCATCCTCTTTAGGCCTGCAGATTTTCTCCCATGCCAACAATGTTATCTTGTCCTGTTCTCCGTTCCAAAGAACTTCCTCATTTTTTTCCCAATAGTACTTGTAGACATGAAAAATATCCTGATCAACTAACTCCGATTCTTCTTTAATCACCCCTCTACTAACCATTTAATTACTTCATCTTAATTCCTCTGTTAATCAAATAAAACAAATTTATTTAATTAAATCATTATCCTCTTTTGATTAAATAAATCATTTTATTTATTTAATCCTAAAACCCCCCTTTAATTAAATAAATCAATCTTATTTAATTAAGCTCTAAAGTTCTTCTATTAAATTAAATAAATTAAACCTCTATCTAATTTAATCACTAACATCATCTTCTTTGATTAAATAAATCAAATCTTTATTTAATTAAATCTAAAAATCATTCTCCTCTCAACTTTGATTTATTTAAATCCTAAAATCTAAGTCAAAATTGTCAAATCACCTAACCTCCTCTTATTTAATAAAATCCTAATTAAATCTAATCTTAATCCATGTCACATCCTCTAGCTTTTCCCACTTGTACAAATAAATCAATTTAATTTATTTATTAAATCTTCATTTTCTCTCAACTTGGCATCTTTGAGGGAATATTCCTCTAAATTTGAAAATCGCTCCAAATGGGATGTGTCCTTCCAACAAGACATTTATTTCATATTACAAGTCCTTTTGCCTTGAGCCAAGTGGCACTTAAGTCATTCCCTTTTCCCTCTTCCATGTCATTTCATTATTTTCAAATTTCACCTAATTGCATTTATGGGCACATTCATCAAAATGTGCACATCCTTCATCCATCCATCTCTTGACAAGTGGCATCTTGCCATTGGTTGAAAGTTAGTCCCACATTGCTTCATTTTGGGCATTTCTCCATCTTGTCTTTCTATAAATAAGAGGTTTCTCTCCTCATTTGATCCATCCACAATTTGAGCAAACTTATTATACTCAATTTCATCTTCAAGCAATGGCATTTTCATCCATTTTATCAAAGTCTTAGCTAGGTTATGTAGGTTTTTCATCATGAAGCACACTTGAATCTTCAACAAAGTGGATCACTCTTCATCACTCATCAACATTGCATCATAGGAGTTGGGAAAGGGCCAATTTTCACATCAAATTGGCACCAATTCCCCCATGGGATCAAGAGTTTTCTTGGTTAATTAGGACTTCATTGTTTTATCATTGTGTTTTTCAAGTTTATTTCCTATTTTGAGTATTGCTAATGGATTTCATGGGGAATCTTAATTCTTACTTGCATATAATCTTCTAATGTGTTTGTTTATTGCGTTTTGCAGGTATTAGGATTGGGGTTCTACATTTTGCGCTAGAAGGAGGGTAAATCTCACGTTTAGATCACGTTTTAATCAAAAATTCCATGCTTTTTTCTAATTTTGTGTGTCTACAGGGAAGTGCACCGCTAGCAGACCAACATCGTAGTATAGAACCGCTGGCACTCCAGCGTCGCCATATAGCACCACTTCAAACTTCAAACAACGACGCTTTGCCTTTCCCACCCAAGTTTCAAATTTCTAAACTGCATCGCTGATTCCATTCTCACACACTGGAATTTTTAAATTCCAAACTGCACTACTGGTGAAAAGGGTGATGCAATCACACACTTTGTTTTGCTATAGAGCGACGCGTACAAAATTAGCGACGCTATATAGCACCGTTGGATTTCTTAAACTGCACCGCTTGTGCAGACTCCACTGTTCAAGGGAAGTAAAAAGTGAAATCTCAAATTTTTATGACATGTGCTTTTTTAATTCTGATCATCTGGGTTACTACTTGCTTTTCTGACCTCTGTTTTGCAGTTCTAACTGGTTTTTTATAGGTTGGTCTAATCAAAGTGAAGGAGAGAGACAAGATTGAAAGAGGCATAATGACATCATTCTCTCATGATACCAAGTGTTTTTGAACACTTTAGTGTTTGTTTAACACTTTTAGAGAATTCACAATTTCTCTTAAAAATTTGTTATCTTTCATGTGCTTACGACCTACTAAACTTCTTTTGGGCTCTAAAAAGAACATTTCAGTTTTTGCTACAAAGGGCTTAAAAATAACTTTAGGACAAACTAGATTTGGTTTGAGGATTAACAATTGAACAAGGAAATCTCCATATTTCGTTTTGGTGTTCTAGAAAGAATCAAATCATTGCTTTGTGGACTTAAAATGAACAAGTGTTTCTTTGTTTTGTAATTAGTTACCCAAAGTAATACCATCAAAAGCACATATGCGCTTCTCCCACACCTCACGATGATCTTGAAAATCAAGAGGCCTTTTGGTGATCTTAAGTTGGGTAAAGTAATTGCCTCCACATTTCATTTTGGGATTAAAATTGAACAAAACATCTTGCAAGTATGAGTGGAGCGTATTGCGTACATTCTCTTTCTTTGTGTTGCAACAAAGATTGATCAAGTTACAGATATAGCTTTCTCACTTTTGTTTATCTTAGAGGGCCTGCCTTGTGGGAAAAAGTAATCACCCAAGGGAATGACCCAATCAGTAACACGCTAAAGCCAAGTGTATTTCCAGCCGGTATATAAGTGTGGATACTGGAACAAAGGCCAGTATCACGTGGTTGGTTTCGACGAGAAGGGAAACAATGGTCTCTCACCGCATGGATCAATCCCTATGAACGGAAAGTCTGAATTAAAACCCTTGTTTAGAAAAGGCCAAAATCCTTGATCTATTTGTTGGTGCAAGAACGGTCCTTTTGAAGCCGCCCCACACTTTTATAGTTTTTAGTAGAAATGGAAAGTATGCCATGGGAGTTTCATGGGTGTTGATGCTTGGCTGCCCCGTATAAGTGAGTGTCGTGGAGGGGAGCAGTGGGTTCAAGCATCTAACCATTCGCTAAAAATAAGCGTAGCCGGACTTGTCCAAGTGGGGATTCAACAAATACAGTCTTTCATAGCCCCAAGGTTGTTCTTGTTCTTGGAAACAAAACACTTTGCTTGTTTGTAAACATTTGGAAACAAATATTCAACATTATCATCAAACGTCAAACCCTTTAGGAAGCAAATATCTTTGACAAGATTCATGTGCTATTGCTTGCCCTTGGGATTTTATCCTTAGAGGTTTCTAAACACTTGGGTTTATATCTCAATTTGCTTACTAAAGTCAACAATAGGTAACTTTTTCCTTGATTTCATCAAAGTTCCACATAATGTACTTTGTGGGATGAGAAGAAGTTAAGGCATTGGACATCTAGTTTCAAAAGCTAATCAAGAATTGTTTGTGGTAAAAAGAAGTCACTAAGCAAAGCTAAGAACAATTGAACCCCACACATGTGTCTCAAATCATTTCACACAAGATCAAAATCCGGAAACCAAAAACAAAAGCTCTTAGTCCAAAAGAACATCAAAAGTGTCTCTCAACGCTCTACAAATTCAAACGAAGATTACTTTTCAACTTTTACAAAAAAGCTTCAAGAAACAATCCTGGTTTGTACTCATTATATTATTGTTAAAATCCAAACCTTTTTCGGGAATTTGAACACCTTGTTTAGAGTAAAGCATGTTCTTCAAAACCAAGGTCTTGCAAACAAGAGTCTTTTTAGGTACACATAGGATCAAAATAAAAACTTTCATCCATCTTTCAAACATCAAACCAAAATCATCTCACCAAAAACTCTTGAAAATCTTGAAATCATCCTTCATGCTAGACTTTTTGGAAAATCAAATCCTTGAAATCCTTGAATCAAACCATCTTGTTTAGTTAAGTATATGTCGATGCATCCTTCTCCATATGCTTAATTAAATTATCCTCAAATCATCTTGTTTGGCTAGGTATATGTAGATGAATCCTTCTCCATGTACTTAGTCAAAATTGTCATCAAATCATCTTGTTTAGCTAGGTATATGTAGATTCATCCTTCTCCATATGCTTAGTTGAATTATCATCTTGTTTGAATAGGTGTGGGTAGATGCATTCTTCTTCCTACACTTAGTCAAATTATCATCTTGTGAGCAAGTCTATCGCATAGATAACATCCAACATCTTGGGATCCATTTTTTCATTATCCAAAATCAAAGCAATCCAAAATCAAATCAAGGTAAACCCAAAATCCAAAAATCCAAAATAAAAAATCCAAAACAAATCCAAGAATCCAAAAAGTCCCAAAAGTCTAGCATCCCGTCAAGATATTCTAAGAGTTCAATCATCCATATCATCCATCTTTCACACATTTTCATCATCACACCTTTGATCCTTAAAACATCCTAAATTTCCTCTTTTGTACCTAAAGTTAGATCAATCCAAAGAATTAGAGATTCATCTCTCACATTCTTGAAAATTGATCCCTATTTTATGGTGCAAACTAGATCTCAACACAAGAGGAACATGGAAGCCAACAAAGAAACATCCAATACAAGTGACCTAAGTCAAACCAATTTTGAAATGAATCCCGTGGGATCAAGCAATCCTCTAACTAACTTTCCTTCATCATCACAAAATCCTCAAGAGGAAGGTCAAGTGGAGGATCTTACCACTAATGCCTTTGGGATGTCACAAGATGAGATCGTCAAAATGGTCCAAAATCTTGAGAATCATAGAATTATCAACATCATGATGAGACTCAATCCCTCACTATACTTGCTTGAATTAGCAAAACAAGGGGATAAACTCCCTTCCGATTTTGATGTGAGCACCATTGTGGAACCATCTTTTGGGGTCATGCCTCCAATTCCATCCATGCTCCCAATTTCATCTACACCTCCATTCCAAAATGTCACTCAACCCATCCCCCAAATTACATCATCTATTGCTCCAACTCAACCCATTGTTAATAAGGGGAGCACATTTCTCAATGCTTTACAAACATACCCCCTTGTGAACAATCAAGATTTGGATGCAAACACTATCTTGGGGCAAACCATCCCCCAAAATCCATCACACCCATATTTTCACCTCACCTTTCATGATCCAAATGAACCATCATTATCATTTCACACAACACCTCAAACCTCTCTCCCGATGATCTCACAAGGAGAAGGAGACTCATTTGGACCAGGGGGCATCTTTGACCCTACATCTTCATCATTTCCCCAAGGGAGTATGCCACTCACTTTTCCACCACTCCCATCCTTACCATCAATATCCACATCACCTCTCAGTTTAGGGCTTCCCCCTCTACCAAACATCAATCAACAAAATCAAATCATCCCACCAATCATCAATCAAAGTATCTTACAAAATCCTCCCATCTTTCCATTGACATCGCAACAACAGATGGAAACCATCCCAATGACTCAAGCCACCATCACATCATCAATCATCCCTCAAATATCTCAAAACATGGTTTCTCAAGGACCAAGCATATCCATCACACCATCCACCACTCAAAACCCACTCATAAATACAATGGTGCCTCTCATCACCACAACAAGCACCATTCAAAATCCACCTCCACCACCACCACCACCACCACCACCAAAATCGAAAAAATAAAACCAATACAACATTGCGTTACAAGTAGCACAACAAGCTACCTATCAAAAGACACTCCAACAAATCCAAAATCGATAAGCTACATAGTTATCCACTCAACAAGCACAAACACAACTAGCCGCACAACAAGCACAACAAGCTGCTCAATCCCAATAATTATTACAACAAAAACAAGCACAAGCTCAAGCTCAAGCACAAGCTCAAGCTCAAGCTGAAGCACAAGCACAAGCACAAGCCCAAGCCCAAGCTCAAGCTCAAGCACAAGCACAAGCACAAGCGCAAGCACATACACAAGCACAATATCTCATACAACAACAAGCAACCCAACAACAAGCATACCAACAAGCGCTAAAACAATACCAAGAGTAGCAAGAAGCAGCCGGATTAGCATCCCAACAAAAAGCGTTGTTGGTGCAACAACAACATCAACAAGCTCAACAACAGGCACTACTAGTGCAACAACAACAGGACCAACAACAGACATTATTGGTACAACAACAATTGCAAGCATACTTGGCTAAGCAAAATGTGCAAGCACCATCCATTAATACACCGACCAATATGCCCATCCCACCAATAATTGAACCACTGCAAAACACTTTCACTCAACCCCCTGATCCGCAAAATGATGTGACAACACAAATCAGGTTGCTCTCGCAACAAGTGTTTGATCTTCAGTCAGGGAGAATCATGAAAACACCCAACAACTTGTGTCCCTATCCATTTGATAGGAGTCTTGCAATGAAACCATTCCCGAAGGGATTTGAAATCCCCAAATTTGATAATACCGTGGGACGGGAAACCCTGAAGATCACATTAGGGAATTCCAAGTTCATTGCATGGAAGTCACGTATGACAATACATATATGATGCGGCTATTTCCTAGAAGTTTGGCTGGCCAAGCCATAGATTGGTTCTCTTGCCTCCCTTCGAGCATCAAGAAGTTCAAGGAGATAGTAGACGCATTCATCAAAAATTATGCGTTCAATATCGGTATGGATGTTAGTCTAGAGGAACTATCCACCCTTAAACAAGCTAAGGGAGAATCATTTGCTTCCTTTTTGCAATGATGGCGATCCAAGGCCAATAGGAGCAAATGGGCTATGCCTGAAGAACAACAAGTTTGCACCATCATCTCCAATCTGGAGGGAACCTTGGCATTTCATCTCAGGTGCAAGGTATCACCACATATGACCAATTGATCTCCAAGGTGCTCAACATTGAACGAGCCCTTATTTCACAAGGAGGATCACCCGCATATCCTGAACAACAAAACAATCACCCATCCACCAGTTACAATGACAAAACTCGCACATGGGAAAAGAACCGAAACATTACCAATGATGGTGTTGTCGATGCCAAAGTTGTCATCAACACTCCGTGGCAAAACACACCCGCACCCCAACAACAACCCCAAAACCACCATCAAAACAATCATCAAGCTAACACAGTGACACAATTGCCAAACAATCAAATGATCAACAATGTGAACGATCAAAGGGGACCACCCCAGCGAAACAAAAAATCCCCCAAGTGGAAGTACACTACCCTCGGGGAACCACTTGAGGTCATCATGAAGAAATTAATAAACGAAAACCTCATCAAGGCTCCCACCTATGTGAAATCACCTTGGTACAATGAAAACCAGCTCTGTGACTTTCAAAAAATCAAAGGGAACACCACTAATAGTCGCATGGGGTTAAAAAAACTAATCCATGACCTCATTGATCAAAAAATCATAAATGTGGAACAACTAGCAGGAAATAAGAACCTCAAGATATACATGAATCCGATGCCTAATCATAACAACAAAGGGAACAATAACAACGACAAAGGAAAAGGAACCTTCAAGAGTGTAAATCATGTGTACGATCATCTCGTCGCATCCATGGATGAGTATTGTGCCACTATCACCATCAAAGGAGCACATGTTGATTGTGGAGTCACCACAAGAGGCTGGAAAATTACCATTGCAGGGTCATCTCAGCCAAATAGAGCACCCACTTCCAACCCAAGATCTGTTCCCAATGGCTATAATGTCCTTGATCAACTGAAAAAGAACCCCAACACAAATATCCATCATGGAGTTGCTAAAAATTTCATCCGCTCACTGAAAGATCCTTGTGTAAGCATTGGTTTCATCCACCATCCCCGCGGATCTTGATGCAGAACAATTCCAAGCTATGGTCAGAAACATCATTACCCCCAACCTCCTTACATTCTTCGATCAAGACTTTCCCGCTCAACCATATCACAATCATGCACTCCATTTGGAGGTCCTAGTGCATAAAAACAAAGTCAAGCGAGTCTTGATGGATGGAGGTGCAGGTTTAAACATTTGTTCCCTCAAACTAATCAAGATTCTAAAAATATCAGAGGATTCCATTGAAAAAGGAAAACCCATGACAATCAGGGCATATGATGATCAAGAAAGAGTGTCTCAGGGCACTATTCAATTCCCTATTCAAGTAGGACCAACAATCATGGAAACCACCTGTCAGGTCCTGGACCTCAATTTTCCTTACAACATTCTCCAGGGACGTCCATGGATCTATGCAATGCAAGCAGTAGCATCAACCTTCCATCAATGTTTCAAGTTCACATATGAAGGCCAAGAGGTCACCATCCATGGGGATCCTGAACCATTCTCTTACTACAAGAACCTAGAGGAAAAATATTATAAAATCCCTCAAGTGCCTAAAAATGATGAAGGTCCATCAACTCCATACATTGATCTAGCCGCTCTCACTTCCACTTCTATGATAGAGACACCCTCCACTCCCACCATCCCCACTATCTCTGATATCAAAGTCATCATCCAAGATAATGGTTGTGGAAACTATATAATTCCCAAAAATGCTTTTGTGGTAGGAGAGTTACCACAATCTCCTAGATCATGAGGACGACCACAATCAAATGAAGCCTCCACATCCCAAACATCCATTGAAGGATATTCTAACTTTAGAAGTTGGGGAGATCTTGGTCGAGAAGTAATAGAGGAGGACCTATCCCATCTCCTGTATCAAGACAATAGACCGGAAGCTAATTTACCTATGGACGACAACAACAAAGGCTTGCAAAAGATACTCACAATGGGATATGATAGAAACTAAAAACTAGGGCAAAATGACAACGAGCTTCTAATACCCATCATTCTTGAGACATGAATGAGAAATATTGGCCTCGGATGTACCCCTCCGAGTATAACCATACGTGGATGAGGTCCCCTAGTTAAACTAGTCAAGACTCCTTGTCATCCAACACCAGCTAAACTCGGCTTACCTGTCTACCGGCCGAGTCATAGACAATTTCACATTTGATATAAATAACGTTTGTGGTAGTAGCGATGATGAGAAAGATACCATAACTGACCTACTGATGATTTTTGATAATTCCTCACTCCTTATGATCAACACCCTATCCTATGAGTCTGAAAACCAATCCCATGAGATAAAGCTAGTCTACCCCCAACTCATCAATCACGACCAACGAGGACCACCGATTCTTGACACATTCAAAAATGATGAGGCATTCTCAGAATTCATGGGACTGCGAGAAATGATACCATGTGGCGATCATAAAGCTGGATTTGAAATCATTTTGGACACACATGCTTACTATAGGGAGATGATTGAGTCCTTTAGTCACAAAAGCGAAAATATGAGAATAATCTCAAGGTCCTTGAGTGAAAACCACACTGTGGCACTCTTTGATCCTAAAACAGTAAAAAGAAAGGATGTATCCAATGGTGAAAACCTCTCTGAGGTGCCCCATAGATGAAGGATTCAATCTTCCTCTCAGTGCTCTACACTAAGAAAAATCAACACTTCTAGCAGAAAAGTGCAACCCAATCAACTTGGGAATAGAGGAAACTCTGCACATCACATTCTATGATGAATCACTAATGATAGAGGAACAAGAACTCCTAGCTACTTTCCTAAGGGAGAGAAAAGTTAACTTTGCATGAAGCTATGTCGACATGCCTAGACTTGATCTGGAGATTGTGGTCCATCATCTAGCAGTATATCCTGAAGCAAAGCCTGTCAGACAAAAACTCAGAAAGATGCATCCCCAAATAGCCTTGCTAGTCAAAATGGAATTGAAGAAGCTACTTGATGCAGGGTTCATAAGACCAATTGATCCCGAGTGGGTATCAAATCTGGTCCCTGTTTCAAAACTTGATGGGGGCATCCACATCTGCACGGATTTCAAAGATCTAAACAAAGCATGTCCGAAGGATGATTTCCTGTTGCCTAACATTGACATGATTGTAGACATGACAAAATGACATGAAATGATTTCTCTAATGGATGGTTTCTTGGGGTACAACCAAATAATGATTTCCAAAGAAGACCAACACAAAATGACCTTCACTTGTCCATGGGGGACCTACTACTGGAACATGATGCCATTCGGCTTAAAGAATGCTGGCGCCACCTATCAAAGGGCCATGACGTTAATATTCCATGACATGATCCACAAAACTGTTGAGGATTACGTTGATGACATACTAGAAGAGTCCAGAAAGTGGAGATATCACATAGAAACTTTGAGTGCTATTTTTGACAGGCTAGAGGAATACAAGGTCTGTTTAAATCCAAAGAAGTGCATCTTCGGCGTACAGTCAAGAAAGCTACTGGGATACATAGTGTCAATGAGGGGTATTGAAATAGATCCTACAAAGGTAAAATTAATCCTCAAGATGGAAGCACCCAAAACATTGAAACAGTTGAGAGGCCTCCAAGGCAGGCTTTAGTCCATCCGTAGATTCATAGCACAATTGGCAGACAAGCAAATCCCTTATTCTCACCTACTCCACAAGGGGGTAGCATACAAGTGGGATGACAAATGTGAGGAAGCCTTCAATAAAATCAAAAAATATTTTCTCACACCTCCGATCCTCATGCCATCGATCCCAAGAAAGCCACAAATCCTCTATGTATTAGCAAATGGTCGGGCATGAGTTAAACTGTTCATTCATTGAAAAATCCTGTCTAGCAGTAGTGTTTGCTTCACAAAAATTCAGACACTACATGTTGGCACACAAAATAAAACTCATCACCAAGATCGATGCCCTAAAGTACCTACTGTCAAAGGAAATGATCACAAGAAGGATGGCCAAGTGGGCCATGATACTATCAGAGTACAATATTGAATACATAGAGCAGAAAGCAATCAAAGGCCAGGTGATCGTAGATCAGCTTATAGAAGCACCCATATATTCAGAGAATCCACTCATATCAGAGTTTCTGGATGAATCCATCTTCAATCTCGGCATAGCCGACCACTGGAAACTCTACTTTGATGGTTCCTACACAGAACATGGATCAAGAGCCAGAGTCTTTTTCATCACCCCACAGGGGGACTATATACCTAGATCCTACAAATTGGCATTCCCCTGCACTAACAACATTGTAGAATATGAGGCTTTAACCATAGGTCTCAGAATAGCAGTGCAGTGGCACATCATGACCCTCAGGGTATATGGAGACTCCCAGCTAGTAATCAATCAAGTGAATGATGAGTACCAGACTAAGGATGACAAGATATCTCCATACAAGAAATTGGTGGAGACTCTCAAGGAATCCTTCATTGAAATCACATTTGAGTAGATGCCAAGAGTGAATAATAGAGAAACAAATTCCATGGCAATAATTGGATCCCTACTGGATATCCCTTGTAACATCCCAAAACATGAATTCCTGGTAGAACAGCTTCTTGTGCCTACATTTGAGGTACCAGAGTTAGAATTCATGTGCAAAATCGTTGGTCCTAGTGATCCTTGGTACCACGACATATACACTTATTTGAGAATAGAAGTCCTCCCTGCTGGCATAACCTCAAACCTTAAGAAAAAATTTGTCAAGAAAACATCTCGGTTTGTCATCCTAGGAAATACCTTGTACCGTAGGAGGATAGAAGGAACCCTATTACGTTACCTAAATGTTGAAGAAGCCTTGAATTCTTTAACTGAGGTACATAATGGGATTTGTGGTTCGCACTCGAGTGGAATCACCCTGGACAAGAAATTGCTGACGACGGGTTATTATTGGCCTACTATGGAAAGGAAAGCACATGCCTATGTCAAAAGGTGTTTACAATGTTAGCAGCATGGGGACCTCATCCATGCTCTAGCTCAAGAGCTCCATCTGATTGTCACACCATGGCCCTTTTCACAGTGGGGGCTTGATCTCATAGGGAAAATCACTCTCACTCATCCAGTGGCCACAAGTTTATCATTACTACCACTGAATATTTAACCAAGTGGGTGGAAGCCATAACAATGACTTACATAACTAGGAAGCATATATCAAAATTCATCCTAAACTATCTCATATGCCGCTATGGTATCCCACAAGTCATTATATCAGATAATGGGACACCATTAAAAAATTAGGAGGTTCGTGACCTTTGCGATAAATTCAAAATCCAACATCACTTTTCCACACCATACTATCCCCAAGGCAATTGCCAAGCAAAAGCCACCAATAAAACCATTTTGAAGATCCTTAAGAAAACAGTCAATGACGTAGGTCGTGACTGGCATCTGCAACTGAATCCCGCTATCTGGGCCTATCGAACCAACATCCACACACCCATAGGCACCACCCCATTCTCCCTGGTCTACAGATTAGAAGCTCTATTGCCCATCGGGATCAAGCTCCCATTATTGAGAATATCATTGCAAAACCTCATCACGGATGAAGAATACAAAGTATCAAGA